>PVJI01018915.1:0-32237 GCA_004026765.1 Micronycteris hirsuta
GTGTGATTCCTGTGTGAGCAAGTGTGGATCATGTCTGTGGGATGGGAATTCTCTAATAGGAATTTGGCAAAGGTGTATCTTAAAATATTCTGGCTTGCTGATCTCTGAATATTGCTTTAACCTGGTCCTGTCTGCCACCAGACGTGAATCAACATCCTGATGCCTTGCTATGAGTAATCCTACCTGTTCTGCTTAATCCTATGAATAATCAATCCTATGTAAATTGCTAATGCCCCTGATAAAAACCCTGGCTGAACAAGCCAGGGGGCTTTTTCCTGGAAATGGGAGGAATCAGCCACGTAGCCCCGGTCTTTCTTTCCCCGCGTGTCTCGGTATGAGAGTGATACACGCATCCAAGTCCCGGTCACCCACGGGTATCGGCAGGCCCGATCTACCCCGTGTCAATCACAGTCTTAATCCGTAACTGCCATTTGTATTATTTCATTTTCTTTTTTTCCAGTTCCTGTGGGTTACTAGTGTCTTTGTAACTGGTTTCTTAAGAGCTCACTTATGACTAAAATGTTAACCATATCTCATGGCATTGCAAATGAAATATCATGGTTTTGTTATTTTACTGTGCTATTTTAATTTTTGGTTGTAAACAAGCTGTGTATTGAAATATAATCATTCTGTTTAAAAAAGTATTTAAGACGACTACTAAAATCAAAAGGCAAAATATAAATAATTAATTTTAAATAGTCATGGGTGGAGTATGGTATGGAAGATAGTGCATGCTAAACACATACTGGAATCTATTATGATTATGTATATGTCTTAATTTCTTCCCCTTTCAACTGAGGTAAGGAGTTGTTAGAAAGCATTTAAAACAAAATCTTAATCATTACCACAGGCAACAAACTTTCATCAACAGGTTACCACAATTTTGATCAAATATTTCTTTTGAATCTTAATTAACTTACACATTAACTATAAAATTGGCAAAAAATTAAAGTATTGATAGTAAGTAGTATATATTTGTATATATATGTATACACACATACATATATATATAGCATATTTAGTGATGTGATTAGCCAGCTGTTGAGCTTTAAAAATGCTAGTTGAGCCCTGGCTGGTGTAGCTCAGTGGACTGAGCGCGGGCTGGGAACCAGAGGGTCCCGGTTCGATTCCCAGTCAGGGCACATGCCTGGGTGGCGGGCCGGGTCCCCAGTGAGGGCCATGTGAGAGGCAACCATACATTGCTGTTTCTCTCCCTCTCTGTCTCCCTCCCTTCCCCTCTCTCTAAAGAAAAAAAAAAATCTTAAAAAAAAAATGCTAGTTGATTTCCCCAAACCAACTTGGATTATACAGCTATGTCTAAAGTCTGGTCTCTCTGAATTTCACCAGCTAAGAAGAATTTGATTTCTGGATTTTTCATGTGCTAGAGAAAAAAATCGTGTCTGGCACAGCAATGGCTTCCTAAAAAATCGTTTGATTACCAAGGTATTTTCTAAACAGTGTTACAGACTCAACATTCCCCAATATCCATTCTTCCTAACATTTTTAATTTCAAAAATTACTCTATCCCATTTCTAAACCCAAGGAAGAAAAAAGGTTATATGAGAGGTCCCAGAATGAAGTTCTGAAAATAACAAAACATATTTTCTCTCTAACACACATGGAATTATACTTTATTTACCCTGGGAATATTATAGTTTTGTTTTTTTTTTCCTGGAAGAGCCCAGTAAATTATGAGATACATTCCTAGGTCCACTGCTGAATCTTTTGCATTAACCACCTTCTTCCATGTGATATTATTTGAAATCAAGTCCTTCCAAATTGGAGTCAGATTCAAGAAAGAGTTGTTAAGTAGCAGGTAGGAATGAGCAGCCAGATGGAAAATAAAGACAGGACCCACACCATTAAAATGTAACAAAGAACTTAATACAGGAGGCTAGAAGGAAAAGGAAGACATGTCTAACCACTTAACTCAGCAGTCCAGAACTTGGTTTGATAAGACTGCCAGGTGTCCAGAGCATTACAAGCAAAAACAGCACAGGGGAGGGGAGAGCCTTGAGACTGGGCTGAGAAAAGGGGATTCTGTAACAATCTTACTAAGATTACTGGGTATAGAATTGCACAGGAGAAAGAGGGAGCCATGAGCGGGGAAGGGGCCCTCTGTAACAATTTCACCAAGACAAAGAGCCTTTACTAACTGTGAAAGAAAGCCTTTGTAACTGTATATTATTCCCAAGGGGAGAAGGAAGGGGAATCTAAAAGCTGACTGAGGTGTATCACCCCTGAACCCCAATAGTTGGGGTACTTAGATTACCTAAGTACCTACGAGTAGCCTTGGCTCAAGTGTATAGTACAAACTTATTAACAAACTTACTAACAACTTTATGGGTGCCTGCTTGCAGCTTTGTGCTCTTGCGTTTCATAAATAAATTTGCTATCTCATTTCCACTATACGTGTTTGTCTCTCACTCGAATTCGTGTCTTGCCGGCAAGACAAGAACTGAGACAGGGGAGAGAGTCTTTTAACTTGAGTCTCTCTTCGCAGCTGTAACAGAGTTATTACTTTTATTGAATTTCTGAATTGCAATTCTAGATTGGGGGTGGGGATCTCTTGGTTTTGTTGGGAAGGTGGCTAGATGGGAGATTAACTCTTATCGATGTTAGCTACCAGCAGCTGACAGTTGTACCTCTTAACAGTTGCACCAAGAAGTATAGTTTTGAAAAGTTAACCTATTAATTAGGGCTTAATGTATTAACCTTGGCTAAAAGCTGGAAGAGCTGTATTTTTTTTTTCTTCCTCTTGGATCCAAACATTATTTTACATAACATACACGAAAGAGAAATACAGCATAAAAAGTATGTTCCATTATACTGTGCTTGTAAAAGAGAAGATACCTTAAGTGACTATATAAAGCCAAGGATATAAAAAACACATGTCACACACTGTTTTTTAAATATTTTATTTATTTTTAGAGAAGGGAAGGGAGGGAGAAAGAGAGGGAGAGAAACATCAATGTGTGGTTGCCTCCAGCACATTCCGTACTGGGGACCTGGCTCACAACCCAGGCATGTGCCCTGACTGGGAATTGAACCAGCAACCCTTTGGTTCACAGGCCAGCACTCAATCCACTGAGCCATACCAGCCAGGGCACACGTCATACATTTTAATAAATTCCAAAAATGCTTCTGAAAAAATGTCTAATGAATTAAGCTGTCATCATTCAGGGAGTAATTGCAAGAATGTAACTTGCTCAAGGAACTTCTGAATATTCAATAACAACAGTAGACAGCAAGAAGAGATAACTACCCAGTTATCACAGAGGTACAAGCTAACACTAAGGAAATACCAATGTTAAATAATGTGACGTTAAATTAATATTTAATTTCTTCTCACAAACAACTTGATTTGTTTAAATACTTCCAATGGTTATCTCTGGAAGTAATGAAGAATTCATTTTTGTATGCAAAAATTCTAGTAGGATTATTTAAGCACTGTTGCAGTTTACCACGAGCCACTGTCTCTTTTTTTTTTTTTTTAAATCCCCAAAGGATGCTCAATAATTATTTTTTTTATTATTTTTTTTATTTTTAGAGAGAGGGGAAGGGAGGGAGACAGAGAGGGAGAGAAACAGCAATGTATGGGTTGCCTCTCTCATGGCCCTCACTGGGGACCTGGCCCGCCACCCAGGCATGTGCCCTGACTGGGAATCGAACCGGGACCGCTTGGTTCCCAGCCCGCGCTCAATCCACTGAGCTACACCAGCCAGGGCCACTGTCTCTTTAAAATCAAATTATGCGCCCTGGCTGGTGCAGCTCAGTGGATTGAGCGCGGGCTGGGAACCAATCGGTCCCAGTTCAAATCCCAGTCAGGGCACATGCCTGGGTGGCAGGCCAGGTCTCCGTGAGGGCCATGTGAGAGGCAACCATACATTGCTGTTTCTCTCCCTCTCTTTCTCCCTCCCGTCCCCTCTCTCTAAAAATAAAAAAAAAAATAAAATCTTTAAAAAAATAAAATCAAATTAAGTAATTTTGGGTTAAACAGAAGATTCTAATTACATGAATTCTAATTAAGATATGATCATATCTACCATTTTTGTTTGTTTACATCTGTTTGAACCAACTCATTAGTTTCGAGACCCAAAGTCAAATTGTTCTAGTTTAGACTTTATAAAAACAAAGTGAATGGATGATTTTTTTTGATGCTTCTTCTATGGCTAAACATATTTAACTTCACTTTAAATTAGCCTTAAACAACTACACAAATTGTGCCTGAGGAGGGCTCTGTTTAATACAAATTATCATACGACAAAAAACCTGTCTTTCTATACCCTACCAAAACTGTTTACTTCAGAAGTTTTCTCTTTTGAGCCAGCAATTTTATAACCAGGTATTTACATAATAGAAATAATGCATATGTCCACAAAAAGATTGCACAAGATTTCACAGCAGCCTTATCCCAAATGTACGTCAAGAAAAAATAATGGCTAAGTAAACTGGGGTACTGATACACATAATGCCATTAATGAATCTCAAAAACAAATGTTGAGGCCCCTGGTCAGGTAGCTCAGTTGGTTAGAGCATAGTCCTGATAAACCAAGGTTGCGGTTTCGATCCCTGATAAGGGCACATACAAGAATCAACCAATGAATGCAAAATAAGTGGGGCAAATCAATGTCTGTCTCTCTCTAAAAATCAATTAAAAAAACAAAAGAAAGAAACATAACATACTGAGTGGAAAGAAACCACACATACAAAAAATATATATACTTATGACTACATTTATATGACATACCAAACCAGGGAAACTAATCTATGGTGATAAAGAATATGGTTGGAAAAAGGGTGTGGGGATTGATCAGAAAGAGCAATGAGGGAACTTTCTGAGGTAATAGGAAATGTTCAACTTGTTTTGAGTGAATGGTGTGGTTGTATAGGTTTATATAATTCTGAAAATCCACTGACCTGAACATTTAAGACTTGCGCACTGTATAGCAGGCAGATTATATCTTAATTAAAAAAATGCAAAACAATTCTCTCAAATATAAGATAGTATACCTTATTTCTTATTCTTTATGTATAAATATTTATTAATTAAAAACCTTGGTAACCATGATAGTTAAGGAATTAAATATTATTAGCTTGTTTTCTAAGAAACAATTATTCACAGACCTTTTTAACATTAATTTTTATTGCTAAAAATTCACAAAATGTATTTATCCAACCCCTGATTTTCTAATGAAAAACACAGTAAAAAAATTCCCCTGGCTGGTGTAGCTCAGTGGATTGAGTGCGGGCTGGGAACCAAAGGGTCCTGGTTTGATTCCCAGTCAGGGCACATGCCTGGGTTGCAGGCCAGGTCCCCAGTGAGGTTGCCCATGTGAGAGGCAACCATACATTTCTGTTTCTCCCTCTCTTTCTCCCTCCCTTCTCCTCTCTCTAAAAATAAATAAATAAAATCTTTAAAAAAAATTAAAGGTAAAATGTTAAAGAAACAAAATACGTATAGGACCTTATGACTTCCAGCCAACATGGAGGTATAAGAGAGATATGCTTTGCTTCCTTACACAACCAAAAGGAAGACAACAAATAAAAAAATGGACAGAATATCAAACTGTACAGAGCCTGACAACCACAGAGTTAAAGAGGAAACATTTTTCCAGACAGGTAGGAAAGGCAGTAAGGGCTGACAAGACCTGTGACAAGATGATGGATTGGGCAGGCGAGGCAGTGGCTGGTGGTCCAGGCTGTCCCACATTTATATGCGGATAAGCTGGGAGGAACAACTGGGGAGCCAGAGAGACCGCACAATCCAGGGTTTCAGTGCGGGAAACTAAAGCCTCAAAACTCCTGGCTGTAAAAACCTGTGGGGGTTGATGCAGCAGGAGAAACTCCCAGCCTCACAGGACAGTTCATTGGAAAGACCCATGGGGTCCTAGAATGTATACAAATCCACCCACCCAGGAATCAGGACCAGAAGGGCCCAATTTGCTTGTGGGTAAAGGGGGAAGTGACTGAAAGCAGCACTAGAGTTGAGCAAATGGCACAATACCCTCTCTGACCCCTCCTCCACATACAGCACCACAGAGGAGTGAAATGGGTCCCCCTGCCCTGGTGAGTACCTAAACCTCTGCCCCTTACAACATAACATTTGTGCCAAGACAAAGAAATATGCCCCAAATGAAAGAATAGATCAAAACTCCAAAAAAAAGAACTAAGGGATGAGGAGATAGCTAATCTATCACATGCACAGTTCAAAACACTGGTAATCAGGATGCTCACAGAAATGGTTGAGTATGGATGCAAAATAGAGGAAGAAGTGAAAGCTATGCAGAGTGAAATAAAGGAAAATATACAGGGAACCAACAGTGATGGGGAGGAAACCAGGACTCAAATCAATGATTTCGAGCAGAAGGAAGAAATAAACATTCAACCAGAACAGAATGAAGAAACAAGAGTTCAACAAAATAAGAAGAGGCTTAGGAACCTATGGGACAACTTTAAATGTTCCAACATCTGAATTATAGAGGTGGCAGAAGGAGAAGAGGAGCAAGAAATTGAGAAAATGTATTTGAAAAATAATGAAGGAAAATTTCCCCAATCTGGTGAAGGAAATAGACTTCCAGGAAGTCCAGGAAGCTCAGAATCCCAAAGAAATTGGACCCATGGAGAAACACACTAAGACACATCATAATTAAATTACCCAAGATTAAAGATAAAGAGAGAACCTTGAAAGCAGCAAGAGAAAAGGAGTTACTTACAAAGAAGTTCCCATAAGACTATCAGCTGATTTCTTGAAAGAAACTTTAAGACAAGAAGGGTCTGGAAAGAAGTATTCAAAGTCATGAAAGGGAAGACCTACATCCAAGATTATTCTATCCAGCAAAACTATCATTTAGAATGGAAGGGCAGATAAAGGGCTTCCGAAATAAGGTAAAGTTAGGGATTCATCATCACCAAGCCCTTATATAAAATGTTAAAGGGACTTGTCTAAGAAAAAGAAGAAGACAAAAACTATGAACAGTAAAATGACAACAAACACAACTACAAACAACTGAACCTAAAAAACAAAACAAACTAAGCAAACAACTAGAACAGGAACAGAATCACAGAAATGGAGATCACATGGGGGGTTATGGGGAGGGGGTGGAAAATGAGGGAAAAGATACAGGGAATAAGAAGCATAAAAGGTACAAAATAGACAGAGGGAATTTAAGAAGAATATTGGAAATGGAGAACCCAAATAACTTACATGTATGACCCATGGATGTGAACTAAGAGGGGGCGGCGGCGGGGGGGGGTGAAATGCTGGTGGTGTGGGGGGTGCAGGGCAGAGGGAAATAAAGGGGAAAAAATGGGACAACTATAATAGCATAATCAATAAAATACACTTAAAAAAATTAAGGACCTTAGACTTACATTCTGGATTACAGAAAGTAATACGTTGACATAATCTTCCTTTGTAGAACATTTGCCTTGGTCTCCTTAAAAAATATTGGGACATTTTTTGTTTAAATTGAGGATTCTGGTCAGATAATGTTTTTACTCTACTCACCATTTCCTTTATCAGTGTACAATTTATAAGAAGGAAATTTCAGGCTCACACTGAATAAACTGAAGCTGACCATTCCATAAGTCACCTTCCTAAGAAATCTCACAGCAATGAAATCTGTTCATTTTGAACTCATACAGAGTTTTCATCAACTAGCTTCTGTTTGCTGGGAAGATTTAGCTGATCGTTGAAGTATGACGTTCTATGGAAGACTGCAGACGAAGTAAGCAATATAATACATGAGTAAAAAATCCTTATACTTCAGCTCTAAATCACTGAACTGAACTATAATATTTGATATAACCAGAGACATTGTAATTAAGAATCTAACAATAGCCAGAGGTGGGGGGGACTGTGGGAGAAGGGCTGCTATAAAGGGCACACGGACAAAACCAAGGGGGAGGTTGGAAGCAAGGGAGGGAGGTGGGTTTGGATGGGGTGGAGGGGAGGGGAGAAAATGCAGACAACTGTAATTGAACAACAATAAAGTAATAAAAATTTTTTTTAAAGTATAATATTTGAGATAAAAAGGTTATTTTATGTTTTCTTTATTAAAACACAGCTGAAAGAGTAACAATACAAAACAAAATTCCTGTATACATATTATAGTCATATTTATCATCTCATAGGCAAATATGTTAACATTTGTTTTCAGAAAATTATATTAAAATCTCATATCAAAGTAACTTTTTTAAAAAACTGGCTAAATTTCCATCCCCTCTGCATCTAAAATCCTCAATGTCTGGAGCTGGGAAGGAAAAAAAATCAAGAGGGAAAAGAAAAAGAAATCAGAGGAGGAAAGAGACTTTTGCCCATATACTGCCATATTTGAGTGCTTAGAATCAATCATGCCTGGCAAATAGAAGGTTCTTCAACAGTTGTTGAATAAGAAACACTGAATCTCCCTGGGTTCCCTGCTGTCTCTGCCCTATACTCCTCACTTAGTAGACAGCTACCATGCCTTGAATAGATTTGTAAGAATAAATTCTCATTTCTTTAGAACAATTAGGGATTTAGTACTTCAGTGAAATGAATATTCTAAGAGTTATTGCTAATGCAATTTTATATGTAGGCTGTTGATTTTCAAATAACCTATATTCAAAACCACAAAAAACTTATGTGAATATAAAGCACGATCTCTTGGAGCCAGACAGACTGGGTTGGAGTTTCATCTCCACTATTCATTAGCTATGTGAACTTGGGTTACTAATAACAGTATTAACTATTATTAATAATAATACTAGCAGTAATAATAGTAGATAATAGGTATACCTGCATAAGTATAGTTCCAGTATTCTTAAAAACAGCTCTGAAATAGACATTTTCACATTACATGTTAGTGTTTTGGTGCCCTACAGTGAGTGGTACAAGGAGGCTTATGCCCACCCGTTTGTGTTGCTGCAGTGCATTCACTTCCCACACACCAAACTCCTTCCCTCGCACTTGGAAAGCTCACCTCAAAACCTAGTGATAGCAACACAGGAGAAAAAGTTAGATTCCTAGCTGCACAGTGGCAATGTGCAGTTAAAATCTGGGTTTTTATTTAAGCCAACACAAATAACCAGAGTGCAAGTTTTAATTTTTTTAACTTCTATATACCTGTTTTTAATAGGCAAACTAAGGGAGATGAAATATATCATTATTTCTTAACTTTCTAAAATCTTTGCCCTTGTTAGATAAAAGATTATCCACAATTACTCTCTGACAGAGAAAACAGAGATCCAGAATGGGAATTTGAATTAAGAAGTCCAAGGCTTTTCACAGAGCTGCTTTCCAGAAGATAGAATGGGATCCAAAGAAATCCCCGAGTAACCTCGTCTACCCCCACGGCTCCTATTACCACCACACAACAACAGTTCTCCACCTATACACCTCCTATCGATCGCAGCCTCGCTCAAGATCAATCAAGATCCATTTTTCTGACTACAACTTACCTATTAGAAATCTCTATTACAATGCTTCAAAGATACCTGAGACTCTTCTCACCTAAACACACACTCCCTTCTGTTATTGATAATATTGGCACCACCTAGAAATCACTCCACACCTTTCCTCAGTCCCAGTCACATGAATAATGAGTGTCTGTCTCTCCTGAGCAAACACAATTCCCTTGTTTTTGGTTCCACTCCATTCGGAATCAGTGACTTTGTTTGCAGGTCGTGAGGACAGCGGTCCTGCCTGTAGTCACGCCTTTCTCTAAAATTCGTTTTCCAGCCCTGGCGGGGTGGCTCGCTGTTTGGAGCATCGTCCCATACAGCAAAAGGTTTCAGGTTCAATCCCCAGTCAGGGCACATACCAAGGTTGCGGGTACAGTCCCGAGTTGGGAGCACACAGGAGGCGACCAATTCATGTTTCTCACATCGATGTTTCTCTTCCCCTACTCCATCCCTCCCTTCCTTCCTCTTTCTCTCTAAAATCAATAAAACATATCCTCGGGTGAGGATTAAAATTCATTTTCCACCCTGTCACTAGACTGATATTTTTCAATGTAAATTCTAATTTTTTTCCTGTATAAAATCACCTAATGGTCTCCTACTGCCAACAAGATGAAGTCCAAAGTCCTTAGCATGACATGTAAAGATTTTCCATATCTGGAAGCTATAAAACGTAATTGTTAACAACATAAACCCTTAAACAAGACTATGGATTCAGACAACAGCACCACTGTGCACTACCTGTATTACCACAAGCAAACAAATTAAGTTTCCTCACTTGTGGTAAATAAAATAAGACATTTAGAAAAGTGCTCAACACAGAGTTAAGTATTCAGATAATAGCTATTAACTTTTTTACTCTTTCTGCACTTTCTAGCTCCTACAACCTATCCACTCTTCTTCTTATTCCACATACATACAGTCCCGAAGCCTCACCACTTCCTTTAGTCTCTCCAACAAGAACCCTCGTCTTTCATGTCTCCATATCATTGTATATGTATGATCTGGCCATTTTTATTTGTGGTGAAATTGTACACAGCAGCAAAATATCTTAAACTTAGCAAACTGTCAGAAGTTCACACAGAAAGGAAAACTCTAAGATCAAATTATACTATTAAAAACTTCTTGATGTATTCTTTAGTATAGCAATCACTAACAAACTATTTATAAAGGATTAATACTTTTGAGACCTGTGGCATAAAAGCCTAACATTAAGGGCCAATATGATGTGTGCAATGACATCTGGGGAAAACTGGGAGAGCCTTGAATGGCCTAACAGCAAGTTCCCCTTCTTACTCTGCTCCTGCAGATAAAATTCCCCAAGCCAGACAGCCCTCTTTATCACAGGGAACAGGCCCACTTCCTGCTTATCCCTGAGTAGCAGCCTTCAGGACTATTAAAACAAGTCAATCACATTCTCTTGCAGGAACCGAGGATCACTCCACCCTCTTGCTACTTGATGCTTGCCTTCCCTGCAATGGCTTCTGCTTGTTCATTCTGTTCCCGAGCGCAAACCCCACATGGCCCTGCACTGCATGCTGTACCCCGTCCCAGGCTGTTGAACATACGTGATTAATAAACTGCTACTCATCTCCTCTATCCAGTGCCGGGTGTGTATTCAGCCATCCCTATAGCCCTATGGCAGGAACCCCGCCCTTACCAACAGAGTGAAAAGGAGGCATATAAAATCTAACTTACAAGGAAAGCTTGAATTTAAGATATGTAATTGGGAACCAGAAGCAATGAACTCAGTTAAACAAATAAATAAATATGTATATATATGAGAAAGATTCTTCACAGATCTTTGTTATTTTTATTTCAGTATACATTTACAGGTGTGGTTATCTAATTTCCTATCCTCCGATGGATTTGAAGGATGGGAAAGGTTGATAATTACATCATAAAAAGGGAAGAATCTCAGCCTACCTGACAAACGCTGCAGGAAACAAAGTTCTTTTACAAGAACAAACAAACAAACAAAAATTACAAATCAAGTCCTGAGATTCAGAAACTAAACAAACTTCTTGAAAGGAGAGTTCTAAAATTCATAGTATATGGACTGTTATTTAAGAATAAGTACAAGCTTACATCAAACCTTTTCAGATGAAAATAATGATTAGGATTTCGAATTATGAGATGATGTAGGTTAAACATTTCAAAACCTCCAGACCTACTGGCAACTCTACTGTGTGATCAAATAACAGGAAAACCTTATGATGTGGACAGTGGAGTGGAAGATGATGAATTCCACAGTTTCAGGGAACCTTTATTCACTCTTCTCTATTGCTTAGCCTACAGAGAACTCCTTGCCAGTTTAGAAATTAGAACAAAAAATTAGTTTACTAAGTAGTGAGAAATAGTGTTTGATGAAGCAAATTAGAAGACCTGGAAGTGATGGACTTCCTCAAAAATGACTCTGTGCCATCCTAGTAGTTTGAGACTGTTCAACCTTCTCTGGATCAAAATTCCCACAAATATCTGAAGAATGTGGACAGAATTCAGTTGTAAATTATTAAATTTTCAGGTAAGGGAAAAACAAGGATATTCATCTTTTAGTATCAGATGAAACTGATTCCACTATTCTTTTTTCTTTTTAACCCTCACTCAAGGATATGTTGATTTTAAAGAGAGAGGAAGGGGTGTGAGAAAGAAACACTGATCAACTGCCTCCCATACATGTCTGCCTGAGGATCGAACCCACAACCTAGGTATATGCCCTGACCAGGGATCAAGCCTGCAACCTTTTGGTGTACAGGACCATGCTCCAACCAACTGAACCACCTGACCAAGGCTGATGCCGCTATTCTTAAAGAGAATTCCCCAAATCTTTTTTGTAGGAAAAAGAGGAAAGAATGCCATCTTGTCCATCCAGTTCATTTTGATAAACCTCAAAGGAAACTGTCTCCTGCTTTCTACCAAGCACTACTTTCTTCTGTAGATGTCAGGATATAATCATTTAGGAACAGAGAGGTCTCAAACGACAGGCAGTGGAAAAACTACTATGCTAATGCTGGGGTGCTGCCTGCCACAAAGTTGTTCTTCATGCGCTGCAGACAAGAGACAGGATGCCCCTCACCCCACGCAGACCATGCCTGCACCTGAGCCTACAGACAAGATCAGTGTCTCCTGATGATGAGCAAATTATGATGACAGGTCATGTGGCATCTGCATACATGTTGAACAAACATCTGAAGAAGCCAAACTTTTACCTCACTGATGGAAGACATCAGTCACAAGACTCAGCAAGACAACGACTTGGGGCTAAATCCTGTGGAGCAGTGGGCTTTATTTTTCTTAAAAGTTCCAACTCCTTGGTCCTTTCAGTGTTGTAACAGATATAAATGGAATATAATGCACATTTGGGATAAGAAGCTGTGATCAAAATTCTTGATGTCATTGTGGCATGCACTGATGATCCTAATATCAACAGAGTATTAGAATTGTTGCTCTTGGTTTTGGGTGATCCCCCCCAAAATTAGTTAGTACAACACATCAAGTTTTTACTATCCTGTCGCCTAGATCACAGAATTTAAAAATGTGTAATCTTATTTTAAACCTACAGTGCTGAGTAAGACTGAAAAACTTCCCAGGGAAGGAAAACAAAGGCAAGGAAGACCAGATGCTCAGGAACTCCACATGCAGGTCTCCACCTTGCAGTCCTTGATTCTGTTACTAGTGCTACAGAAGGCACCTTTCTCAGTAAAGCCAAGCTTCATGGTGAAATGCCAAGGGTAGAAGTAATTAGAAGCCTATGCTGCCTCTTTAAAATGTGTCTATTACTGGAAGAGGTGAGCATCTGGCAGTGCTACTTCAAATTAATGACTGCTAGCTAGAACATGAAGGAGCAACAGGACGGGAGAGTTCACTGGAGGTTGTCAACTAACTGCTGTCACCAATTTATACAAATTATGGGTAAAATTAATGTTACTTCAACTACCTGTGTTTATGTATTCTCCAGATTTTTCTGATGCTTTTGCTGGGCACTGAAAATTGGCAAGATTTTTACAAACATTAAGATAAAACTTTAGTTCTGGATTTTAAGGCTGTCTGAAAAAAACTTTGATTGTTTAGCAGGAAATGGGAGTCTTCACCAACACAGCTATAAATACAGTAAGCTGACAAAAATTTAAAAATTTGTAAAAAGCCTTGAACAGCTGAATAAAAGAGAGGAGATGAAAGTTATAAAAAGCAGTCCTGGCTGGCATGGCTCAGTAAATTTAGTGTCAGCCTGTGAACCAAAGGATTGCCAGTTTGATTCCCAGTCAAGGGCACATGCCAGGGTTGCAGGCCAGGTCCCTCGTAGGGGGTGTGAGATAGGCAACCACACACTGATGTTTCTCTACCTCTCTTTCTCCCTCCCTTCCCTTCTCTCTAAAAATAAATAAAATTTTTAAAATCTTAAAAAAAAGTTATAAAAAGCAGACATACACACCCCCCAAAAAAGTAGCTACCTGGAACCAAACAGTCCTGCACTCTACAGTTGCCCAAAAGTATACTGAATGCAAAATAAACTAAAAATATCTGTAATTCATCTTAAATTCAAATTTAACCAGGAATCCTGTATTTTATCTGAGAACTAAGCCAACGAGACCTCTAATTTCCATATGTTGGACATTATCCCACACAGTTATTTCCTCCTTGATCAAGGCAGGAGACATTACAGTTGAGATTTCCCAAATCTGGATGTCTGCTGCATACACTGGAAAGCTTTAAAAATAAAACACCCCAAACAGATTCCTACGTCCCATTCTTGAGATACTGAATCAATCTGCAGAGGATTAAGACCTAGAAATCTGTATTTTAGTAACTGCTCCTCTCCCCTGGTGATTCTGATGGGTGGCCAGGTATTATACCCAATGCCCTACAAGGAACTGTATGTAGATGCATAATTTGAGGTGTTTGGTTTTTATGAAGAAAAGAACCATAGGATTTAAGGAATATGATACTGAAAAAAGGTAGTAACCATGTAAAGAGGTGGTAAGCATTTTCCCATTTCAATAAGAATTATTTGACATTGTTTCCCTGTAAGTCTATAAAAATTGCCTATGTCTTTTTGAGAGTTAAAACAGAAAACACTTTTAAAAACTGTACCACATTTAGTTTATGATCAAACGATCACTACTGCATGTCTGTGTTACAGACTAATTTATTTTGAGTATACTTGAGAGTAGTAATCTGTTTTAGTAAGTTTTCCTTAAGAATTTTTTTCTTTATATTTATCATTTTGAATGGTAATTAAAAACAGAGCCCATTTTACACTAGGTAATCTTCTGAAGTCAACATTAATTTTTCTTTAAATATGTTTTTATCATTTTTTAAAATACTGTAAGAAACCCACAATCCAAAGGCACTATCATTAACTGAAAAACTTTCTTTCTCTCCTCTGAACCATTCCTCAGCCTACCAACACTCCTAACTTAAAAAAAAAAAAAAATGAGCAGGAGGAGATAGATTTCTGCTCCCCTCTGTGTAGAGGGAAAGGAGAGGGGAGTTTACGAATTTACCTTTACACAGTTTCCATTTAAACGCATCTCATTAACCATCCCCTGAGAACAGGACTAGTAGATAAAAAATGTGTGGCCATTGCTCAGGAGAGAAATTAGGGCTGAGTTATGCACTTGAGACACGTCAACAAAGATATAAAAGTTGAAGCTATGGGAGTGGATCACTCTAATCACTGGGGGAAGGTAGGAGGGTTTATAGAAAGAAAAAAAAGATCCCTTTCAAGCAATACTGTCTTCTGGAGCTTGGAGTGACTTCTTAGATTTTCTCACCTGGAGAGGGGTTTAGGAATGGTTCTTTGCATTTAAGCCACAATTTCATATAATTTCAAATTCACAAAAATGCTTTACTGTACAGTACAGCAAAACTGTCTTTGGCTTAGAGTTTTTTTATGTAAAAGAGTCTGTGGGACACATTACTGCAAATGAACAACTTAAAAAAAAATCCCTGTGCTATTCTGGCCAGTGTAGCTCAGTTGGTTAGAGCATCGTCCCATGCCTGCCTCTCTCTCTCTCACTCTCTCAAAAGCAAAGAAAAAATGTCCTTGGATGTGGATTTGAAAGAAAAAAACCTTAAAAAGAACATCACTGATAACTTATTTCTTATTAACACTGTGTGGCTGAAGAACAATTTTGCATGACTTAAATAGGCAAAGACTTAATTCTAGATTAATTTCTAAAATGCTTCCTACCATAGAGCACGTGTGAAACTATACCAGTGGAATATAACTGTTAAATGTGTTAAATATACTTTGTTCTAAAATGACCAAAACACAAATTAAATTTAGAACCCAACACTATTTAATGTTTAGTATTTACAATTTTTATTAAAAACAAAAACAACTACTGGTTGTCCTTTTCAAAATAAGCTGTCAACAATTTAAAAACAAAGAGATATAAACCCAGAAGAGGGTCTTATCATCAAATGCTTAAGGGAGCATAATGCCACAAGAGCATCAACTTTGGAGTCAGACAAATTTGGGATTAAATACCACTTTCGACACTTCCTTCTTAGGTTTCCTCGGCAAATTACTTAAAGCTTTTGCAACCTTATTTTAGTTATCTGTGAAGTGGTAATAATAAAACATACCTCCAACTCACAATAAATTAATGAACGTACGGTCTGTCTGAGCCAGGTGCATACAACTATGGTACTACAGTTGGGAGTGAGCCAGCAAGGGCTGTTAGGAAGCAGGAGCCAATGCCTCCGCAGAAGAACCTGTTTCTTCAGGCTCTTCTGACACTGATTCTGACAGTGTGGTTGACAAAAAGTTAAAGAGGAAAAAGCAAGTTACTTCAGACAAAAACTGTAAAGAAGCAAGAGATTGGTGAAACTTTATAAGCTCTGTCGTCTTCCAAGCACAGCAGCAGTCTGAAAATGTTTCAGACTGGGAAAATGAGGCATGTCAGTGTTTGGGGCATTAAAGGGAAAGTCCTAAGTGATATTAGAGAATAGTGGGTGGATCCAGAAGGTGAGATAAAACCAGGAAGAAAAGATACTTCTTCAAATCCTCAGCAATGGAGCCAGCTAAGAAACAGATTTCTGACATTGATGATGCAGTAAAAAAACTGTAAAGTCAGAGCCATAGAAAACTTGTATTGTTCTTTAATCTGTCTTTTTACATTGGCTTGTTTTCTAAACGCTGTTTTCCAAGCTATTGTGCATGATTTGGATAGCAGAACCATTTGTAACAATACTTTCTAAAAAATGTGCATTATTAAAAATGTTCTGAATAAAGCTCACTGTGAACTTTATTAAGGACAACTGCTTTGTGCTCATTACCAGTATAAAATAAAATCGAGCAATACAATCATAACTGTTGTGGCTTTCTTTGATCAGAAGAATTGGTAGTATTCAAGGCCTGAAGTTTATAGACCTTTTAATCTCAACTTGGCTTTCACATTCAAAAGGATTTGTATGTAATGAATTTACAACCTTTTGATTTCTGAAATCCACAGTTGATCTGTTTTCTTCTAAACAAAAGTCCAGTGGATACTTCACTTTCCCTTTTTTATCTTTACTTCATTTTCCTTTAACGATTTGTCATGTTCATTTTATCCTTTGCTCTTTTTCTTGAATATATTATGCTACAACACTAACTCTACTGTATTAAATATTGAGATATAGTTTGATAAACAACATGGTTTGTATGAAAACTCTGAGCAAGTACGCATATGTTATTCCTGTAGTTCTGTGGAGTAGTTATTGCTTAGTCTGCAGAAAATAATGACTGGCATGTCAAATTTTTCACTTATTAAACATGTTCACCATAGGATGATGTCTCTAAAGTCAGATATTGTTAAATTATACCAGGATTTAATAGAAATTATAAAAGGTTAAAAAGAAGATATGATACTATGTAAGTCTTAATAGCTTCCCTTCCTTAGATCTGCAATTAATAATGAAAGTTCCAAGAGTTTAAAAGTATTAAAAACATATTTTTGAAAATTAGACATGGTGGCAGAAAGAGTGATATGATATAAATATTAGTTTAAAAATGTCACCTTTAAATTCTATGTCTGATTCCATATTAAACATCCTCTTCCCAAAAGATTAAAAGAACATTTAGACAACTAAAGTGAAAAGAGTGTTACAATTCCATGGCATTACTTGAATTTAATTCAACAGTTCGGTTAGTATTTTTCTTAAATTACTAAATATAGTAATGAAATCTACATGTAAAAAAAACTACATAAAAACAAAAACACCAAAGTCCAAAGTCCTTCAAATTAGACTTTTCATTCCTTTACTCTTAAAACATTGTGTTGGCAAGCTTAAAAGACATACCCCACCTCCTTTATGCAACTACCCTGAGAATACCCCATTATAAGCAATCTTGTTATCGAATTTTGAAAAAAACTTTGGCCTTTACAACACATGGCAGGTCTGTATTAACTCTCCCACTGAGTACTCTCCTCAGCTAGATTTCCAGCCCAGTGTGCTACTTAGTAATCACTACCTGAGAAACTTTTCAGCACTACTTAATTTTAAACGTGTATATACCAGCATACATTTTCAGTTACCAACTTACAGTTATTTACCAATATTACACATGTGAAAACTGCACAGCAACTTTTTGTATAAAGGGATCTATCTGCCTACCAGGTTCTGGGATACGGAGAATCTTGTTGCTGTCCCTATTTTGTTGATTATCACTTTCAGCAAAAAGCACAGAGAAAAAAAAGATTTTCAAAACGGAAGATGATTATGATCTGCACATTGACATGAGGAAGTAAATGGAACATCACATTTTAGGGCAAGAACACAGGATATAAAAACACTTGGGGCAGCCCTGGCCGCGTGGCTCCGTTGGCTGGAGCTTCTCCCTGCACCAAAAGGTTGCGGCTGACCCCTGCTCAGGGAGCCCGAGAGGCAACCGATGGATGTTTCTCTCTTTCTCTCCCTCCCTCTCTTTCAAATCAATAAACATATCGCCGGGTGAGGATTAAAAATAAATAAATAAACACTTGGAGTGGAGAACTGCAACAGAAAGTATCCTTAGGCTTACCCTAGGCCTTCTTAAAACAACACGATAAGTTTGCTTCCTAATTCCTACATGAATGTACTGCTTTGGGACTCAAAAAAATAAAAGACTGTTTGTTAAATTAAGAGTGGAAGCTTTGAAACCTGCAACCATCTTACTTCCAGGAAACAACTCAAAATTAGTAGGATTCCCCAGACAAGGGGGAAGGGGGCCTCACAGCAGCCAAAAGAAACAGCGAAAAGAGGGAACTAGTTCAACGATCAGATTTCTTATTTTAAATGCCTGAGAACTGAAGTCGTTCATTTGGTTCCAATGCTGTCACAGTATTTAAGATACAGTAAAAGGAGTTGCACAATCTCCCCCTCTTCGGAAAAATTCCTGCCAGGACGATGGGGCGCCACCAAATCAGCCCCGAGGAGGGCTGCAGCCTACCTGGCAGGAAACTACTTCTAGGTAGGGTTCTGGTGTGTGTGTGAGTGTGTGTGAGTGTGTGTGTGTGTGTGAGTGTGTGTGTGTGTGTGTGTGTGTGTGTGTGTGTGTGTGTGTGTGTGTGTGTGAACGCCCGCTAACAGCGGGACCTACAAACCTTAGAGCTAAAGACGAAAGCAGCAAGAGAGAGAGGAAAAAGAAAAGCCCTAAGTACCAGGGGAAAGAAAGCCTTTTGCTTCCGGAAGGGGGAGTTAGAAGGCAGAAGTGAAGGTCCGCTTGCTCAGCGGGCTGTCCCCTTAACCCTCACTCCGGCTGCACTCGGACCGGGCCGGCCGGCTGGGCAGTGCCCGCGGGCCGCTCTCAGGCCGGGGCTCCGCCGCAGCGCCCACCGGGCGCGGGCCCGCGGCCCGGGCGGAGGGGCAGCGTCCGCGGCGGGGCTGCCGCCCGCCGTGCCCACGCCTGCCGCGCCGCTCCCGCTTCCTATTTTCAGAGCACACGCCCTACAAGGAGCCGAGCGAGCAGGCCGGGCGGAGACCTGCCCCCGCGCGCGGCCTCGGGTGACTGACAGGCACAGGCACAGGCACTTGGGCGCAGACAAGGGAGGAGGAAGGGCAGCCGAGGGCACAGACCAATGCCCTTCCCCGGCGGCCGGGCTCCGGGCTGATGCGCCGGGGCTCTACTGGCTCCCGGCCCGACGGGCTCCGCCACCCCCGCAGCTCTTACCTTCTCCTCATCAGACAGCTGCTCCTCCAGATCCGCCATTTTCCTCCTGGCGACAAACCGCGGCGGTAACGGCGGCGGCAGCAGCAGCCACCTGACTTCCCCGTCTCCGTGCGGTCCTCAGCGCCGCGCGCCCCCGCCGAGGGAGGAGCCAGCCGCCCAGGCCGCGGCGCACGCGCCCCGGGAGCCCCGCCCGCGGGGCCGAGCGCGGCTGTGCGCGTGCGCGGGGCCGGGGAGCGGGCCGGGCGGGGGTGGGGGGGAGGGGGAGGAGGAGGAATTGTCCGCAACTGCAGGCTTGTCATCATCCTGAGTCTGGGAGTCTTTCCCCACAATTGACCATATGGACCCAGTCAGCGGCAAGTACGTTCTGCGCCCTTGATTATGTTCCCATTAAGCCCTCAACTCTGCCAGCTAAAATTTGAAAAATTGTACAAATAGAAGCTTTTCAAACATTGTTTTTCAAAATATTGCTAGAAAAATAATTCAGGTTTCATTACAAATACACACACAACCTAGTGTGCTATTGTAAGATTGCTGTAGATATTTTCATTTACTCATGAAAGAATACTTTATGGTGTGCCATAAAATGTGTTAGTTTCTGGGAATATACAATGTTAAGCAAAAAAACCCCAGAGAAACCTGTTTTCAACCATACATTGGTCAGTTGGCGAAGGACTGTACTATTGTAGGACAGTACAAAGTTAAATTAGACGTGGATCCTATTCTGAATTAAATACAGGACATCCAGTAAAATTTGGATTTCAGATAAATAGTGAATACATATTTTAAATATAATTATGTCCCATGAAGCATTTGGGAGTTATTTATACTGAAAAATTATCCCTTGTTTTCCATTTTGATTGGACATACACTATTTTTATTTGCTAAATCTGGCAACCTGACTTCAAGTTTAGTAAGAGAACTGTGATGTAGTCAAAGACTTGGCTAGGAATTTGCTGACTCAGTAGGTCTAGGATGGGGCTGGAGAATCTGCATTTCTAACAAACTACCAGAAGGCCTTAGAGTTTACATAGGAGTTAAGACTTAAATCATTATGTTCTACATTGAAACTAATAGTGTTATATATCAGTGCAGATAAATATTAAGAAAGATGTTAGTAGAAAATTGACAACTTTTGAACAGTTACATAATATCATCAGAAATATGTCCTCAAAATGGATCTGACAGCTGCACGTAGAGGACACATGTGAGAATGTAACAGGGGAACTCCCCCCGGAAATGGGAAGCACTGAAGAAGGCACATGCGTGCATCACTCCAGCAACCAGGAAGATGCACGCATGACAGAAAAAAAGAGGTTCACAAGTCTGGTGCCAAAAACAAGGAAGATGACTGGATAGGAGGGACATGCCCTCCCATCGGTTCCCCGCCCTGTGGGAGATTATGGGAAGGGTCTTTAAAAGGCAGAGCGCAGGCAAACACCATGCTTTCTTGCTCCCCCTTCCCCTGGTCTGAGGTTAGGGGCTGAGTTTCCCTAGCTGGGGGCCTAGCCATAGGGATTTCTGGTATCCCCTGCCACAGCTCTCTGGGACATGCCTGTCCTAGAGCACAGCAGGTTTCATGTAGGAGAGTGGGACGGGGTTGGGGAGAGGCTCAGGCAAGTGGGCTCAGGCCAGTGGGCTCAGGCCAGCAAACCCCCTCCCCTTCCTGGGCAGGGAGCTGTGGTGGCTGCTGTCTACCCATGGCCCACAGCAGTGCAGGCCAGTTGGCCATGGCCCCAGTGCATCCAGGGAGGGTCAGGCTGCAGCTCTCCTCCCTGAGCGCTTCGGGCCTTCCCAGGAAGACTGCAGGTGCTGGGAGCAAGGCCAGTAAGAAGGGGGCCTCAGGGAGGGG
Source organism: Micronycteris hirsuta (assembly GCA_004026765.1). Taxonomy (NCBI): domain Eukaryota; kingdom Metazoa; phylum Chordata; class Mammalia; order Chiroptera; family Phyllostomidae; genus Micronycteris; species Micronycteris hirsuta. Next base: position 21,429 of record PVJI01018915.1, read on the forward strand.
AGAGGATATTTGGGCTGGCAGGTCCCCAGAGGCAGGTGCCAGGATGCGGTGCTGCCAGCTAATAAGCCCTGCACCCTTTCCCTGTGCAAAACCATGGGAAACCGCTGTGGCAGCCACCCCCCAGCAGCCTGCTCACTCCTCTGGTGGTGCGGACAGGTGTGGCATCAAGAAATCTATGTATATCTATAAGTAAATAAAAATTCCATTTTCCTTTCTACCAGACTCTATCTCCAGAGTTATTGCCTAAGGGCAGCAGCTGGTAGAACCCCACTAGTTCGGTTACAGTAGTGGCATCCAATATGGGGCCCTAGCTGCTCGTGGCAGGTCAACACCCCCTGAGGAGTGGGACTGTAGGGCTTCCAAGTTACTGAGAATTTCTCTGCACACCTGCTAGAGGCATTGACCCTTTAAACGCACCTGGCAGGTGGAAGGGAAACTGTTCTGGGAAGGAGGAAGGATCACCTGAGTTTTAGGGCTGCAAACCGAGGTCCAGGTAAGAGCTGGCTGTTTTGGGGAAGGCCCTTGTTCAAGTTCACTGATTGTGAGATTGTTAGAAAGCTTGCTTGTGAGTACTCTTGGGGATAATGGAGTTGTGGGTTCAGATTTACCTATATGGTCCCAGTTTACCTGCATTCTTTTGGTCATAACTTTAGGCTTGAACATCTGGGCCAGTAGGGGCCGCTCTATGTTGGTTCCTGGAGGGAGCCCGCTGGGTAGAATTTTAGCAGACTCGGGTACGTATAGCCATTATCCAAGGTCCAAGGAAGTATTGGTTCATTACTGTAATAGTGTGTGGGCTATGTACATTTTGGATTGTGGATAAAGGGGGCCCATGGATGGTTCCCTAGATTACTGTACTATTATGCAACTGGAACAATATTGCCAGCAGTAACAGAAATGGTATGAAATTGGCTATGTCAAGGCATTTATGTCACTGCATAATAGGATTTCACCAGAGACAAAGATCCACATGATGGCTCAGAGAAGGCAAGGGGCCTTGAAACCTCTTCCTGATAGTACACAGGAAGAGAAGGAGAATGAGGTAATAGGCCTCATGAATGCCCTGAACTCAAGGGACACAAGGTTCATAGCAGAGGACCCCTTCCATCATCATCCCCACTGCAAGCTATCCCTGAAATAGAGCCCAAAGAGGCAACGGCCCCACCCCTGTGTGATGAAGGATGAGTCTCCCCTTGAAGACTCATTAGGGCACCCAATTTGGCCAGGGAGCCTCCCTATCTGGGTCAAGGCAGTTTCCTTTGAGGCAATCTGCTTTGATAGACAGAGCAAATCAGGAAGGACAGCCCACTGTCTACTATTTGGCCCACACTCTGTTCTCCACATCAGACTAACTGAATCGGGAGAATTCCAGTCCCACATAAAGGGAGGATCCTCAGAGAATAGTGTATCTTATTGCTTCCATTTTTGCCAATTATCACCCAACAGGGGCAGATGTACAGGATCTCCTTAATATCTTGTTAACAGCAGATGAGAGATGGTTGGTTACAAATATGGCTAATGAATATGCCCAACACCTCCACCAAGAAAATCCCAGTAGGACCCCCACCCAGCTGGGGCAAATCTCTTGACAGGGCCTTGACTGGAACCCAAATGGTGGAGGCCTAGCCTTTCTGAAGCATTGCAGAAAGCACATACTAGAAGGGCTTAAGAAAGGGGTGCCCAAGAAAAAGAGCCTGAATATGATACAGGCCCTTCAGCAAAAGCCAGATGAGGACCCTTCTGAATTTTTAGAAAGGATCTATCAGACCTACAGAAAGCACACTGGTGCTGATCCACAGAGTGTGTAGATGGTGAACATGACTACTACTGGGTGAAGGGCCCTGGATATCAGAAAGAAGCTCCAGAGTTTAGACGGGGCATTGGGAATGAATCCTTCTCAGCTGGTAGACATAGCCTTTAAAGTCAACAATGGCCATGGAAGCAAGGAAGATTAAGCAGGCCACAGTGTTCTTAGAAACAGGGTGGTGAGACCAGAAGAAGAGGCAGGACCCTAAAGAAAAAAAGAGAGGCCCAGTAAGCACCAATCAATGTGCCCATTGCAAGGAGGAGGGCCATTGGAAAAAGAAGTGCCCAAAATTCAAAAGGGGAAGTAGGGATGGAAACCCTCGCTGAGAAATGCTAAAAAGGTGAGGGCTGTCTGATGACGAATGATGTCCAGAATCTATCTATGATGTCCTTTGGACATCTCCCCGCAGGAGCCCTGGGCACAGTTGATGGTGGGGAACAAGCTAATAGAGTTTCTAGTAGATAATGGGAGCTACATACTCAGTGCTGAATATAAGGCTGACCAAGGAACTTTGGATACAGTAATGGTTATTGGAGTGACTAGACAATTACAAAAACAGGTGTTCTTTCAATTCCCTAGAATGCCAGGTTGGGAATCAAAAGATTACACATAGTTTCCTCTACATGCTAGACTGCCCTATTCCATTGCTGGGCCGAGATTTACTTTGCAAATTGCATGCACAAATAACTTTATCTCTGGAAAAGCAGCAACTATGTATAGAGGTCCCACTGGAACATGCTCTCCAACTCCAGGTGCTCCTGACTTGCCTGGAAGGTCCCAGAGGTGAAGTCTCCCCACCTGAGATCTATGAACAGGTCGACCAAACCATTTGGGCTGATGGTAAAGCAGTCGATGTCCAATACATAAAAGTTAACCTGAAAGAGGGGGCATGCATCCCATGGAAGAAACATTATCCTTTCAAGATAAAAAGAGGCTTTAGAGGGGATTCAGCCAGTATTGCAGAAATTCTTAACATGGGGACTAACTCAGTCATGCCAGTCTCCTTATAACACTCCCATTTTGCCAGTCAAACAGCCTCACTCTGATGAGTATCAATTTGTACAGGATCTTAGAGCCATAAGTGAAATTGTTCAGGACATTCGTCGTATGATGCCCAACCCCTGTACTCTGTTGACCATGGTGCATGGAGATAGCAAATGGTTTTCAGTGCTAGACTTAAAGACGGCCTTTTTCTGAATCCCAGTAGATGAACAGGCTCAACTACTGTTCAGCTTTGAATGCTGGGACCCAGAAACAAAAGTCACGTTCTAATGCTGAACTGTGCTGCAACAAGGATTCAAGAACTCCCAGACTTTATTTTGTAAGTATTACCAAGGACTTAAGAAATATTTAATTGAAATCAGGAGTTCTTCTGCAATATGTAGATGACATATTGATAACTAGTAGCACCTATCAGGACTGTTTGCTCAACACCAGCACAGTCCCAGATCATTTGGCAAAAAGGGGATATAAGACTGTACCTTGCAAGGCCCAGATTTGCAAGCATGAGGTGGGCATACCTGGGATTACAACTGAAACAGGGCACTAGGAGCTTGATGGCAGATAGAAAGCAAGCCATTGCTACACAAAAATCCCAGAAAACTGAAACTTGGTGGGTTCTTAGGATTACAGGGTTCTGCTGAATTTAGATTCCACACTTTGCAGTCATAGTGAAACTACTGTACAATTCCTGGAAGGAATTCCTTGAAAGGACTGGACTCTGAAGCATTAGAATGGACAAGGGATTGTTAGGTAGCATTTGATACCTTGAAGGAAAAGCTGTTTTTGGCTCCTATGCTAGGATTGCCCAATTTACAGAAGCCTTCCAAACTGTACATTTGTGAAAAGCAGGGGATTGGCCTGAGTTTACTAACCCAAACTCTAGGAAACATCCCCACACCCATAGCCTATCCCTCAAAGAAATTGAATCGCATGACAAAGGGATGGCCACCATGTCTTCGAGTAGTGGCAGCTACCTGTGACATCTTACAGGAAGCTGTTCACTTTGGGACAGTCTAATACAGTATTGGTGCCATGCCAGGTCCTAACTCTATTGGAACAGAAAGGAGCATATTGACTGATGGCAGAGTGCTTGGGGAAATACCAGGCCATTCTGTTGGACAACACAAACATTACCTTGCAGACTAGCACAACTTTGAATCCAGCCACTCTATCCCAGACACAGAGGGAAACTCAGTCCTCCAGCATGACTGCTTGGAAATCATTGACTAAGTTTATTCTAACAGGCCAGATCTACTAGACCTGCTGCTGGTAGCACCAGACTGGGAGCTCTGCACAGATGGGAGTAAATTCGTGGACAATGGCCAACACTGAGCCAGATATGTGGTAGTCACCATAGACAAGGTAACAGAAGCCCAAGCCCTTGCACCGGGAATCTCAGCACAAAAGGCTGAACTGATAGCCCTCAGGAGAGCCTTAGCACTGTCCCAGGGAGAGAAGGTTAACATCTGCATAAACTCTAAATATGCTTTCATGGTAGTCCATGCCCATGGAGCAGTATGGAAGGAGAGAGTGCTCTTAACCTTGGGAGGAAAGGATGTTAAACATGCAAAGGAGATTTTAAAATTGCTTGTGGCCGTGGATCTACCAGACCAGGCTGCCCTAGTGCACTGCCCAGGACACTGAAGAGAAGGTTCTCAAACAAGCCAGGGACACCAAACTGCTGATGAAGCAGCAAGACAAGCAGCTGGAGGGCCACCGCATTTACGGATTTTGATCCCCTGCTTGGACTTGTCAAAATTTAAACCTCATTACACAAAACAAGATGAAGAATGGGCCCGTGAATGGGGATTCACTAACACTGATCCCAATTCCATGTGGAAGATCAACACCCGTGGAAGGATCTTACTCTCCAAGATTCTAGTGTATTCCATCCTCAAACACCTACATGAAGGGACCCATTATGGAAGGGATGCTTTGATGACCTCATGAGGCTCAATTGAAGGGCCCTCATTTGCAAAGGACTGTTCAGAGGATTACTCAAGCCTGTCAGATGTGTGCCAAAAACAATCCTAAGACAGAGCACGCACCAGTGAAAAAGGGAATACAGTATAAAGAGTTATGCCCATTAGAAGACTGGCAAGTAGACTTCACACAAATGCCTAAAACCGGAAGGAATTTCAAATTTTTATTAGTTTTTGTGGACACTTTTTCTGGATGGGTAGAGGCATACCCCACAAAACTGAGAAGGTGACTGAGGTAGCGAAACCTTTACTTAAAGAAATAATTCCCAGGTTGGACATCCTCACAGCATTCAGAGTGACTGTGGGCCATCGTTCACTTCGGAGATGTCCCAGAAGGTTGGGCAGACACTGCGAATAAGGTGGAAACCACATGCATCTTGGAGACCTCAATCTGTGGGAAAGACTGAGAAAATGACTCACACAATAAAGAAGACCCTGGCAAAAATATGCCAGGAAACACATTTGAAATGGGACCAGGCACTTCCCATTGCTTCACTCCAGATTAAGGTAGCACCCAGAAGTGGACTTAAGCCCTTTTGAAATCGTTTATGGGCGACCCTTCCAAATCTTTGTTCTGGGAATGCCCCCACACCCCACCCCCAGATTTGGAGCATGAATAGAAAATTAAGCAACATGTTCAACGTCTAGGGAAAACACTAACAATTCTGCACGAGTTTGCTCGTTGCAGGTCCACCTAACCATCTGATGAGCTCTTACACCCATTCCAGCCGGGGGACTGAGCTTTGGAAAAGACTTGGAAGACTCAAGGACCTGAACAGCAGTTAGCCAAGCAATGGATTGGTCCCTATGATGTTCTGCTGACAACATATTCTTCTCTGAAGCTTGTAGGATTTAAACCTTGTATCCACCACACACAAATAAAGTGGGCACCACCTGAGGAGAATTTGAACCCTGCTGCTGTGATTGATGCTGAAAAGGAAAGCTGGACCTGTACTCTGGAAGAAGATTTGAAATTTCTCTTTTGGAAGAGAGAGGGCCCCAATGCAATTGACGATGTTCTTTTACTACATTTATGTGTTTGCAGATTTAGGAATTTTTAGCTGCCAGATACTGAGTTTGAGTGTTGTCCATTCCATCATTAAGAAGGAAAAGGGTTGAAACTGAGGTATGGTTATTCCTGAGTGAGTAAGAAAGTCTATAAAGGTTGCAGAAGGTGTGTAGAAAGTTGTAAGGCATATCGGAAGCTGAAAAAAGGGAGATGGATTATGAAGGTTGTGGAGGCCACAGAAGGGTATAAAATTTTTTTTGAAAAGAAAGAATCCTCAGTGCTTGGATTGAGCTATTCTTTGCTTCAGGTTTTGTTTTGTTTCTTTCTGTCTGATCTTTTGGGGACTTGGGGAACTTAACTGCTTTGTTTACACTGGGAATTCTCTGTCTCTGCCATTTGAGGCTTTGTGCCATATGGACCTTGTAAATGGCATTTGTGGTACCAGCTGGTGTGGGAACATGCCTCTGCCATTTGGAGCTTTGTGTGATTTGGACCTAAGAAAGTTCATGGCAGTTAGAGCCGGCTGAGGCAAGAGAGCATGTCTCTGCCAGGAGACCAGTGGATGCACTGGTAGGCAAGAGAATGTCTGTACCATTGGGGCTTCATGCCATTGGTGCTGGGTAGAATCCAGCTAAGACCTAGGAAAGGTCATCTGTGTGACTGGTTAGTGTGAATGGTTGGTGGGAGACAAGATTCTAAGGTTCGTTTTAGTCCCCTCTTATCTTTTTATTTTTGGGACTCCGTCTTTGCTTTGGATTTTTGTTTTCTTTCTGTTTTGAAAAGAAATTGAGGTTTTTGAGGTTTTTAAAACTTCACATTAGGTTAGGAAGAAGAGTAATGAAAAGCATAGAAATGCAATTTTGGTGGATATTGGAAGGATGAAGATTTTCCTTTTTGCTCTGTATTTTTCTCTCTACCTGATCCCTCTAGAATTTGGCATTCTTAATGAGTAAGGATATAAAAATTTCCTTTGCATGAAACCAATAAGACTAGTTTCAAATTATGGTTTTAATAACCAAGACTTTGCCTGGAATGTCATGCCTGAAGGAGGCATTCCTGGGCTCTGGTTGTTGCCAGAAAGTCTTGAGGAGATGAGATTGCCCACTGGAGAAACGAACGGCCTGGTACTTTGTTTAGTCCTGTGGTTCATAGAAGCATTTCCAGGGAAGGAATGAAGGTTGATTTCCTGAAAGATGGCAAGGAGGCACATTAAGACATGATGGGAACCTCGAAGACTTGAGGAATCCTGGTACAATCCAGGCAAAGCTGAATGGCAGGTGTGGGGCTTGGCTTCTCTGCCCTGAACGGCTGTGTAGGGGTCAATCTGAAGATTCTTTGTGGAAGTTCCAGCAAAGTAAACTTAAAAAAGCCTATGTGTTCAGTGCTGCTCTTGTTGTTTTTATGCAAGGGATGAAGCAAAATTGAAAACTGGCAGTCTTTTCAGGCAAATGAGGGTGATCTTAGGGAGAGGAATCAGGTTTTAAGGAAAATTGCAATGCTCAGTCATGAACATCAGACTCTAGTGCAGCTGTCTTCAAAGTTTGTTTTCCTTTGAGAGCTGAACTGATTTAACCTGATGATATCAAATTGTCACTGCTTAGTATCATTTCAGTAAAAGCATTGAAACTAAACATCTTCTCAAAAGGTGATCTTGTGGACTCAGAAAAGGTGTAGGCCCCACTTGAGAAGTCCACCTGCATCACCACCTCCTGGGACACAATGGTTTGGCTGGACTAAAAGACCGAGTTGGGGAAGTATTGGGTGGCCTATCAGCTTTGCTTTAAAACTGCTTTCTTTTCTGCTATTATAGTCTGTATAGAAAGGGTCTAGAAGTGATAAAGGGGGAATCTCAGGATATTCGCCTCAGCCTAATTTAAGTTTAGTATAGTAGGCAGTAAGGCTTCAGACAGGTGTGACACATCTTGCACACCTTCCTCCAAGGAAGTCAATTTTTTTCTTAATCAGAGCCACTGTAGAATTAATTCCTACCTTTGTCATTTAGTTGTTATGGTTCCGATTGTACCGTCTAACCCTCTTGTCAAATTTGTCGCCTCCAAAATACACCAAGGGTACCAACTCATCCAGTAATGCCATCCTTTGGACATCGTATATGCCGATTTCCAGGGATAACCAACTAACCAGGGCTTTGTAAGATCCTTCTCCCTTGTGTGAAGGCTCTCCTCCACTCCAGACCCCCTTTGTTAGGGACCTCTGGACAAGAGGATAGGCAGGACTATACTGTTTGGCCCGCAGGAAGTAGTTACAGAAGAATGAGGCCTTTGTCCATCTGCCCTTGTAAGATTACAAGTGTCCAGAGTGTTAAAATGGGGAATTATCATGGGGGGAACTCCACTGGAAATAGGAAGGGGTAGAGAAATGCTGGAGACAGCGCATGTGTGTGTCACCCTGGCAACTGGGATGATGCACACATGACACACAAAAAGAAGTGCACAAGGCTGATGCCAAAACTAGGAAGGGGATTGGATGGGAGGAACATACCCTTCCATCTACTTTTGCTTCATGGGGGATTATGGGAGAGGTCTTTAAAAGACAAACACCATGCTTTTTAACTCCTTCACCCCCTGGCTGGTGGGTCTGTGGCTGGGGATGAGTTTCCTGAGCTAGGGACCTATCCAGAGGGATTCCTGGTTTCCCCTGCTGTAGTGCTCCAGACCTGCCTGTCTGGGACTGCCGCAGGTTTTGGCTAGGAGGACAGGGGGTAGGCTCGGGTGGTAGGCAGGGGGTTGTGGCTCAGGCTTGCTGGCTTGGGGATGTTCAGGCTGTCAAGCCTTGTGCTCCTCCCCAGGCAGAAAGCTTGGTGGCTGCTGCCCACGAGGGCAGGCCAGTTGGCTACAACCACAGTGCAGCTGGGGAGGGTCAGGCCTTGCGTCCTGCCCTGAGCCCTTCCGGCCTGACCAGGAGCACTGCAGGTGCTGGAAGCAAGGGTGGTAAGAAGGGGGCAGTGAGATGGGGCGAGCAGATTTGGGCTAGTAGGTCTCAGGAGGCAGGTCCCAGGAAGCAGCGTGGCTGGGCGACAAGCCCTACATGTGAAACTGAGGGAAACTGCTGCAGTGGCCACCCACCAGCATCCTGCTTGCTCTAGCAATCGGTGGTGGGAACAGGGGTGGACATCAAGAAATCTACTATGTATATCTATAAGTAAATAAAAATTCTATTTTCCTTCCTACCAGACTCTCAGAGTTGTTGCTGGTGGGCAGCAGGCATAGGACCCCACTAGTTCAGTTACAAGAGTACCATAAACAGTGCAAATCTCTATAGGGTGCAAATCATCATTTCTTGTGGATGCAAAATGAGCAGAAAACATGCTATTGAATAACTCACAAGAAGGGGAGAGAACAAGAAGGGGAAGCTTTCTGATACATGCAGGAAAAAGCAAGTGTCCTATTTTTCTTTTCTTTTTTTTTTTTTACATTTAAGACAGCATGTATTGTATTTTCAAGCAATAATAATCACCAAACTTCCAGTATGACTAGGCGCTCCATCAAGTCTCCTCACACAGGACTGGGTATTGAAAGGAGACTGTTACTGGGAAGGTTTCAGAAACCTTAAAGGTAGAGAGTTTTGATCTGACATCCTTAAAACCAAGAAATAGTTCCAAATAAATGGAAATATTTTCCTTAGCCTTCAATTCATAAAGTATCTGCTGTGGAAGAATCTATGCTGAATTTGTACAATTCTCCTCACACACAATTCACTTCAAATGAGAGAAGGACCTGACTACAAAACGTGCAATTTTTAATGTGCTCTCATCTGAAGTGTTCAAGAATTAAAAGTCCAGTTGATGCTGCAGCATGTGGTGGTGAATAGAATTGATGGGATGGTAGAGTAATCACCTTCATTATTTTATTTGGTGGGGAGTGCCTAGAATTTATCTTTTAAAAAAAATAATTTTACTTATTTTTTAATTGTTCAGGTACAGTTTTCTGCCTTTTCCCCTTACCCCAGCCCAACACCCCAGTCCTCCGCCCCTCCTCCCGCCTCTCGTTATTGTCCATGTGTCCTCTGTAATTGCTCCTGCAAACCCTTCACTCTTTTCCCCTGAAATTCCCTCCCCTCTCCCCTCTGGCCACCATCAGCCTGCTTTCAATTTCAGTATCTTTGGTTATAGTTTGCTTGTTTGTTTGTTTTGTTGATTAGGTTCCTGTTTTTTTTAACTATATTTTATTGATTATGCCATTACAGTTGTCCCACTCTTCCCCCTTATTTCCCCTCCACCCCCTTACCCCCCCTTTCCCCACCCTTTAGTTTTGTCCATAGGTCATACACATAAGTCCCTCTGCTTCTGCACTTCCTATACTATTCTAACCTCCCCTGTCTGTTTTCTACCTCCCTTTCATGCTACTTATTCTGTGCCCTCTTCCCACCCTCTCCCCCTACCACTCCCCTGTTGATATTCTTCCATACCTTATATAAATCCCTTTAACATTTCATACAGTAAAGGCTGGGTGATGATGAACTTCTTGAACTTGACCTTATCTTAGAAGCACTTTATCTGCCCTTCCATTCTAAATGAAAGCTTTTCTGGATAGAGTAATCTTGGATGTAGGTCCTTGCCTTTCATGACTTGGAACACTTCTCTCCAGCCCCTTCTTGCCTGCAAGGTCTCTTTTGAGAAATCAGCTGACAGTCTTATGGGAATCCCTTTGTAGGTAACTGTCTCCTTTTCTCTTGCTGCTTCTAAGATTCTCTCCTTATTTTTAATCTTGGCTAATGTAATTATGATGTAGTGTGGTGTGTTCCTCTTTGGGTCCAACTTCTTTGGGACTCTCTGAGCTTCCTGGACTTCCCACAAGTCTATTTCCTTCACCAGCTTCGGGAAATTCTCCATCATTATGTGTTCAAATAAGTTTTCAATTCCTTGGATTTCTTCTTTTCCTTCTGGCAGCCCTATGATCCGTATGTTGGGCCGTTTACAGATGTCCTGGAGGTTTCTGAGCCCCTCCTCCATTTTTTGAATTCTTGTTTCTTCATTCTTTTCTGGTTGGATG
>PVJI01018916.1:0-32211 GCA_004026765.1 Micronycteris hirsuta
AAAAAATGAGTTTAAGGGACTTTTTGGGACAACATAAAGTGTACTGACTTCACATTATAGGGGTACCAAAAGGAGGAGAGAAAGTAAGAAATTGAAAATCTGTTTGAAGAAATAATGACTGAAAACTTTTTAAAACTGGCAAAGAAAATAGACATACAAGTCAGGAAGTGTAAAGAGTCCCAAACAAGAGGAACACAAAGAGGCCCACACTGAGGCACATCATAATTACATGCCAAAGGTTAAAGACAAAGAGAGAATCTTAAAAGCAGCAAAAGGAAAGCAGTTACCTACAAGGGAGCTCCCATAAGACTGTGAACTGATTTATCAACAGAAACTCTGCAGGCCAGAAGGGATTGGTGCAAAATATTCAAAGTGATGAAAGGCAAGGACCTACAACCAAGATTACTCTATCCAGCAAAGCTATCATTTAGAATTGAAGGACCCAAAAAAGCTTCCTGGACAAGAAAAAGCTAAAGGAGTTCATCACCACTAAACCAGTATTACAAGAAATGTTGGGAGATACTGCCTGAAGAAGAAGCAGATGAAGAAGAAATAAGAAGGAGGGGGACGGGAAAAAGAAGAAATATGAATAAGAAAATAATGTCCAAAGGAAAAAAATCTCACTGACAAGGGCAAACATAATAAAAGCAATGGATGAACCAAAACTAAAGTTAGTACAAAGGTTAATAGGCAAAAATAGGAAGATCATGTGTAATTACAACAGTAAATTAAAGGATATACACAAACACATGCACGCACACACAAGAAGTTAAAAAAAAAAAAGTGACCAAACATGTTGAGGGGGTGAGTAAAAATGGTAGTGATTATTGAATATGTTCAATTTAAAACCATCAACTTAAAATATACTGCTATAAACATAGCTTGGTATATACGAAGCACATGATAATCAGAAACCAAAAATCTACAAGAGATATATAAGAAATACAGAGAAAGGAATGCAAACACAACAATACAGAAAATCATCAACATAGAAGAGAGCAAGAGAATAAGAAACAGAGAAGTACAAAAACAATCAGAAAACAAGGAATGAAATGGCAATAACTACATACCTATCAATTAATTTAAATGTAAATGGATTAAGTACACCAATCAAAAGACAAATGGCTAAAGAGGATGTGTTACATATAGACAGTGGAATATTACTTGGCCATAAAAAAGAATGAAATACTACCTACCACCTGTGACAACATGGACCTAGAGGGTATTATGCTAAGTGACAAGTCAGTCAGAGAAAGACAAATGCCATATGATTTTACTTATATGTGGAATCTAAAGAATAAAATAAATGAACAAACAAAACTGAAACAGACTCATAGATACAGAGAACAGACTGATGGTTACCAGATTTGGGAGGTTATTCAGGGACTGTGTTGAAAAGGTGAAGGGATTAAGAAGCACAAATGGGCAGTTACAAAATAATCACAGGGATGTAAAGTACTGTTAGAGAATATAGTCAATTATATTATAATTCTATGTACTGTTAGGTGGGTGCAAGACTTAACAAAAGAAAAATAAAACAGATTAAAAAATAAATTAAAATTGAATAAAATTTAAAATTCACGTCCTCCATCACAGTAGCCACATTTCAAGTGCTCAAGAGCTACATATGGCTAGTGGCTGCAGAACAATTCTATCATTGCAAAGAGTTCATTTGGACAGCATTAAGTAGAGGGACTGAGTTAAGATTTTGAGACCATCATTAGAACCACTGTAAGTTCTGTAAGATTGACATAGTTAAAAATATACATGTATACATGAGAAATAGATAGGGTAGAATTTAAGCCAAAAAAAACTAATTGCTTTCAGAGTTTGTTCCTTCCACTGTTAGGTAACATCAGGTTTTTTTGCTGCTTGCTTTATTATATCACACCAAGCTTTACTTTATTAGTTAGAAAAGTGAATCACTGTCCCCATGTACTCATCACTAAGCAGGCACCATCAACATTCAAGCATAGGAAATGATTCTCTATTTTGACAACTCAGTGGAGAGCTCACTGGAATCTCTAACAATGCTAGAAGGTCTGAGGGAATCCTTCATTGATCATTGACTTTCCAGCAACTTTCATGTGTTTCATAGAATAGCCTTCCTTTTCTAGGTAAATGAATTCAGATTACATCCCCAGCCATGACCTGAAATAAATAAACAACTCTTTCGAGAGTCATTTGGAGACCAGGTCTGTGGTTTCAGTATATCCTAACTCTATCACTTCCCTCTTGTGGTTGCTCTAATGGCCTGAAGCCAGAAGCAGATCAGCTGGAAGTCAGCAGCTTTGAGTGACTCAGCATTTTAACAGACTGTTGAGGGCACCTGGTCCTACACTGTTCCCCTGATGTTTCCAGAGAGTTAAAAAGAACCACTCCAGCAGCTTCTTTCATTAGGCTAGGAAGTTGTGGTGCTAAGTTATCAGGTACTTACCACTACCTGTCAGGAGTCCCCAGTCTACATGCCATGTCTAGCTCTCAAATACCTCACCTGACTCACAGGAACATAAAAAAAAATGCATTTGGAAATAGATGTCATCCTCTTGGAGGGAGGTACATTTCCTGTTTTCTGGGGTCTCTAAACTTTAAGCGTCAGTGGTCCACTCTTCTAGAAAATCGTGTTTATCAGCTTGAACATGACTTATCCTCACTTTTCATCTGGCAAATGGACCCTTTTCCATCTGGCAAATGGAGGTGCCCTGCTCATGCTTCCAGCTATGATCTTCCTCATGATCTCCACCTGCTCCCAGTTGATAGCCAGCAACCTGGCCCCTAGGTTTTTCTATAGTTATGTTTAAGAAGATGAGAGGGAACATTTGTTGAAAGTGAGGTTGGAAATTAAAAGCATCTACTGACCAATCCATGTTTGTGATGGGGCAGTGGCTTACAGCTGGACAAAAGTCTCTGGAATGCAGTTTGGAAGCTAATTTACTTGTAATACTAATGTTGATATTATGATTAGGTCTGCCCGTTAGAGCTCCCAGTAGTAGCACAGTTAATTCTTATTTATTTATTTATAAATTGAATAATCTATTGGGGTAACACTTGTTAATAAAATTATATAGGTTTCAGGTGTATATTTCTATAATACATCATCTGTATATTGTACTGAGTTCAGCACCCCAAGTCGAGTATCCTTCCATCACCATTTATTCCCCCTTTACCTTCTTCTACCTTCCCCCAACCCCCTTTCCCTCTGGTAATCACCATGCTCTTGGCTGTGTCTATGAATTTTATTTTTTTTTGCTTAATCCCTCACTCCTTTTCACCTAGCCCCCAAACCCTCTCCCCTCTGACAGCTATCAGTTTTTCTGTATCTATGAGTCTGTTTCTATTTTGTTTTTTATTTTATTTTGTTCATTAGATTGCACATATAAGTGAAATCATATGGTACTTGTCTTTTTCTGACTGGCTTATTTCACTTTGCATAGTACTCTCCAGGTCCATCCATGCTGTCACAATAGGTAAGGTTTCCTTCTTTTTTTTTTTTTTTAAAGATTTTATGTATTTATTTTCAGAGAGAGGAGAAGGGAGGGAGAAAGAACAAGGTATGGTTGCCTCTCACACGGCCCTCACTATGGACCTGGCCTGCAACCCAGGCATGTGCCCCGACTGGGAATCGAACCGGGACCCTCTGGTTCCCTGCCCGCACTCAATCCACTGAGCTACACCAGCTGGGAGGTTTCCTTCTTTTTTAAGGCTGAGTAGTATTCCGTTGTCTAAATGTACCACAGCTTTGTTTACCCACTCATCTACTGATGGACACTTGGGCTGCTTTGGAGCACAGTTAGTTCTGAAGACATATTGAGTTGTAAACCCCAGGTCAAATGCTTTATAAAGTCCCTATGCCTGAGTGGTTTACCTAAAAACTTTGAGAACTCCTGGCTGAAACCTCTCAGGACTCCTTCCAATTCTCTGATTCTGTAGGAGGGAATTAGAATTCCTAAATTGTCTTTCTCATATAAAATTTCTTTTAAAAGCTATTTTTATTGCAAATTTAATGATCATTTATTATAGAAAATTTCAAAGATGCCAAAGTACTAAAAAAAAAGAAGTCATCTGCCATCTCATTATACTAAGGTAGTAATTATTAACGTAATGCTTTTATAACATTTTCTCTAAGCAGTTAATTCTGCTCTCTTTCCAAAGTTAAAGCCACACTGTATATTTAATGTTACCTGCATTGATCACTTAACAGAGTATCATGAATGTTTTCTAGATCATTTATTCTTCTACAGTAAACCTTATCATTTCCACCTGTACATCAAATATATGAAGCATACATTTATTATCCCAGTGCATTAAAACATGTAGAATATTTAATAGGAATAAGTGTAAAAGAATAATGTATTCAAGTAGAATCTCAAAGCTCATTTGAGTCCATAAAGAAAGGTTTTAGTTTATACCAAGAAGATGGAGTTTGCCAAAGGTCACTCTGAGAACCGATTTCAGGATTTCAGTCATTAGTATGGCAGCTGAGAAGAGAAGTAATAATAGGCCTTAGAGTTCTTATGTGTGAGATCTCATTTCGATTAAAATAGAGGAAAAAAATGGACTGCTTCTCTCGACTTACAAATGGAAGTAATATGGTTCCCAGGAATTATGTTTTATCTTCTCTACCCTCTGGAGGTCTTTCAGGTATCTCTTAGTAAGTGATTCAGGACCTTGACCGGTGGGTTTCAGACCCTTGGGGGAAGTTTCTGTCCCTTGTTTGGGTCCAGACAGAACCAAAGAACATGGACTAGGGGGAAGTTAAAATTAGCCTGTATTTATTGGGCCTGTGGACCTCAGTATCAAGCTGGAATTAGGGATGGAAGGCTATTAATTCCATTGAGGCATCTGCTCATTATTAATCCCTTAAGAATGTGGCCAATGTTGAGTGCAGCTGGAAGCATTTTCACAGATATGGCATCACCGCGTGCAGCCCCCTGTTACTAGAATCTTTGACTCTTACTGAAGTCCATCCAATTAGAATTTAGATCTAAGGGAATAGAAACTGCTCTGTTAAGTTTAGGATTTAGTCAAACTCTTGGTTGGCAAATACCTGCCTCACAAATCTTAGCAAGACAATCTGGTTTTGTCATAGCCTCAGATTATAGGGGGAAACTCAAGACTCTTGGATATTTTATATGAAAGGATGTACCACACCTAAGGCAGCATTGAAAATATCCCAAAAGCAAGTGGTTAAGTTTATTCCCTGTCCTTATGTTTTCTTTAGTCTGGCACCTCTCTGCCTCCCTTATTAATAAATGGATTTGGAAATGAGGCTTTATATCTGTTATCAAGGAATTATCCATTTCATCTGTTGTCTCGTATGTGGGCATAAAATTGCTTGTGATATATCTTTTTTATCCTTTAAATATCTATAAAAATCTGTACTGATGTTGCCTGTTAGATTCCTGGTATCTGTAACTTTTGTCTTTTTTATTTTTTTTCTTGTCCAGCAAGAGGTTTATTGATTTGGGTTTTTTTTTGTTTGTTTGTTTGTTCATTTGTTTTAAAATTGATTTTAATTTAACATAGTTTTATTTCTGTATAATGCCTTTATGTTATGTAATGAAGTAAAAGAAATCAGGTAAGAATATGGCTGACACTCATAACTTATGGATGCAGAAGGTCTCTTTCTTTGGTGTCAGATTGTACCTTTTTATCTTCTTTTCTTTTCTTTTTCTTTGCATTTTTTTTATTGTTGTTCAAGTACAATTGTCTTCATTTTCCCACCACCACTTTCCCTGGCCCCACCCACTCCCACCTCTCAACCTCAATCCTTCCCCCTTTGGCTTTGGCCATGGGTCCATTATACATGTTCCTTGATGACCCTTCTCCTTCTTTCCCCCATTATTCCTCTCCCAACGCCCCTCTGGTTACTGTCAGTTTGTTCTTTATTTCAATGTCTCTGGTTATATTTTGCTTGCTTGTTTGTTTTGTTGATTAGGTTCCACTTAAAGATGAGATCATATGGTATTTGTCTTTCACTGCCTGGCTTATTTCACTTAGCATAATGCTCTCCAGTTGTTTCTATGCTCTCTGTCTCAAAGGGTACGGGCTCCTTCTTTCTTTCTGCTATGTAGTATTCCATTGTGTAAATGTACCATAGTTTTTGGATCCACTCATTTACTGATGGGTACTTAGGTTGCTTCCAGCACTTTTGACCTTTTTATTTTCCTTTTTGTTTTTCTGTTTGAAATTTTACTTTTGTTCTTGCCTTTATTATTATTCCTCTACTCTGCTTGTTCTGGGTTTACTTTGCTTTTATTCTTTTAGTTCCTTAGGGTGGAAACTCAGATTATTGACTTGACACCTTTCTTCTTTTTTTTTTCCAACCTCCTGCATACTTTTATTATAATATAATAAGTAAACATATATAGTAAATTTCAAGATCTTTTATAACATGGTTTTACAATCCCAGTGAGAACTTAACTTCAAAGAACAGCCTATATTCAACTGTCTGATTTAAATTAAAATCTCCAGGTTTTTCTTTTAAGCACCCCAGCAAGCCAGATTACTTTAAACATTTTCAAGTACTTGAAATACAAAATGTGTGCAATGTAACAAAAGAAACATTAACACTGTTAGTTTGATTCTCGTAAGCAGTTCCACACAAAATTCTAAATTTTCCTGAGGTTGGTAGATAATTATTTACCCAGTAAAAGCTAGGTGAAGATTACCATATTTTGCCATGTATTGTGCATACCTGTGGTTTTGGCCCAAGCTTTCAGGAAAAAAATCTTTTGTTTTCATATTGTAATTCAATTATTTATTTTTTATATTTAGAAACAAAACTGATTATCGTATTCCAGGGTATTATTTTGCATACAAATATCATCATTGCTTTCTAGAGTTACACTTGTAATGCATAAGTATAAATAAAAGAATTAAGACCATTTATATAGATATGGAATTAGTACTACCCATGTATAATGTGCATCCTTATTTTTCCCTCAAAAGTTTGGGCAAAAAGTGTGTGTTATATATGGCAAAATATGGTGGCTTCCCAAGTGATATGGTGGTGGTCGGGTGGGGTGGGAAGAGTGAGGACCATACCTTCTTTTCTTTTAATTTTAATATATTTTATTGATTATGATATTACAGTTGTCCCATTTTTTCTCCCCTTTATTCCCCCTCCCACCATCATTCTTCCACCTTAGTTCATATCCATGGGTCATACATATTAAGTTCTTTGGCTTCTCCATTTCCCATACTATTCTTAACCACCCGCTGTCTGTTTTGTACCTACCATTTATGCTTCTTATTCCTGGTACCTTTTCCCCCATTCTCCTCCCTCCCACTCCCTGCTGATAACCCTCTATGTGATCTCTATTTCTGTGAATCTGTTCCTGTTCTAGTTATTTGCTTAGTTCACTTTTTGTTTTTTTTTAGGTTCGGTTGTTGATAGTTGTCAGTTTGTTGTCATTTTACTGTTGATATTTTTTATCTTCTTTTTCTTAGATAAGTCCCTTTAACATTTCACATAATAAGGGCTTGGTGATGATGAACTTCTTTAACTTGACCTTATCTGGGAAGCACTTTATCTGCCCTTTCATTCTAAATGAGAGGTTTGCTGGATAGAGTAATCTTGGATGGAGGTCCTTGCCTTTCATGACTTTGAGTAATTCTTTCCAGCCCCTTCTTCCCTGCAAGTTGTATTTGAAGAAATCAGCTGATAGTCTTATGAGAACTCCTTCGTAGTTAAGTCTCTCCTCTTCTCTTGCTGCTTTTAAAATTCTCTCCTTATCTTTAATTTTAGTTAATGGAATTATGATGTACATTGGAGTGTGCTTCCTTGAGTCCAATTTCTTTGGGACTCTCTGAGCTTCCTGAACTTCCTGGAAGTCTTATTTCCTTTGCCAGATTGGGGAAGTTCTCCTTCATTATGTTTTCAAACAAGTTTATAATTTCTTGCTCTTCCTCTTCTCCTTCTGGCACCCTATGATTCAGATGTTGGAATGTTTAAAGTTGTCCTAGAGGTTCCTAAGCCTCTCCTCATTTTTTTGAATTCTTGTTTCTTCATTCTGTTCTGGTTGAACGTTTATTTTTTCCTTCTGGTCCAAACCATGGATTTGAGTCCCAGTTTCCTTCCCTTCACTTTTGATTCCCTGTACATTTTCCTTTATTTCACTTTTCTCAGCCTTCACTTTTTCCTCTATTTAGTGACCATACTCAACCATTTCTGTGAGCATACTGATTACCTGTGTTTTGAACTCTGCATCTGATAAGTTGGCTATCTCTTCATCACTTAGTTGTATTTTTTTTTTTTTTGGAGCTTTGATCTGTTCTTTCATTTGGGCCATATTTCTTTGTCTTGGTGCACCTGTTATGTAGTAAGTGACAAAGCCTTAGATATTTGCCAGGGTGGGGCAACCCATGTCACTGAGTTGTGTCACTGTATGTGGGGGAGTGGTCTCAGAGGGACAATGCTGATTACTTGGCTCTAGGCTGGCTTTCAGTCACTTCCTCTGCTACCCACAAGCAAATTGGGCCCTTCTGGTGCTGATTTGCAGGTGGGTGGTTTTGTGCACATTCTAGGGCCCTGCGGGTCTCTCCAGTGAACTCTTCTGTGAGGCTAGGAGTTTATCCTGCTGCCTCAACGCTCACAGGTTTTTTCAGTCAGAGGTTTTGTGGCTTTATTTCCCCATGCTGGAACCCTGGTTTGTACAGTCTGTCTTGCTCCCCAGTTGTTCTTCCTGGTTTATCTGCACACAAATGTGGGACCACCTGCTCTGTCAGCCACCATCTTGCCTGCCCTGGTCCTCCAGCCACTGCCTTGCCACAAGTTCTGTTGTCCTTTTGTTTTTGTGAGGAGGCAAAGTGTATCTGCCTATGCCTCCATCTTGTCCAGAAGTCCCTCTTCTTTTCTAATATAAGCATTTAATGCTATGAATTTCCCTCTAAGCCCTGCCTTAGGTGAGTATCTCAATTTTGCTATATTTTATTTTTATTTTTGTTCACTTTAAATGTTTTCTAATTTGCCTTGTGACTTCTTTTTGCTGTAGAGGCCATTTAGAAATGTGTTTTTTCATTCCCAGATATTTGGTTCGGTTATCTTTTTGAACTCTAAGTTCTAATAATTGGAAACTTTTTGGTGAAAAAGCTTTTGAATTTATACATGACAACATTGCATATTTTTCACAGTAAAGTGAAACATTGTCATGTTATTTTCATTGTAAGAACTTGAAAAAGGTCATCCTCAGCTATTTTATTATGCTTAGTTAATATTTTTAAATCAGATTTGAAGCAAATATTGGGACCCTTCTGAGTTATGTCTTACTTTTGTTCTTTTTAGTGCATTATCATTGGGTGAAACTGGATTCTGAAAAATTAATGAAAGATGTTAAACACTTATACTGCTTCAAGAATTTGGAACTGAATAGTGAAAAGGAAGACAGACAGAAGAAATTGGGAACCTGAAGAGCCCTGCAAAAAAACACCAAAGGAACGTTACCATTTTCTGTTGTTGCTGTGGTCTGATAGAGGAAGTGGGTGCTGCCAGTGCAGGGAATGCGTCCTGTGCTCATGGCAGCAGGGCATACACCTGTGCTTCACCCACAAGAAGGGTTTGCTGGGCCCTATAATGTTTTTGCTTACTTTTGGAACAGGCTGGCCCAATATCATTTGTCATTAAGTTCTCCTTTCACACTGTGGTTTATTTCTGTGTATCTATTACGTATGGGTCTCAAATGCATTCATGCTATCCATGTTCTTCCCAACATTGGCCAAGCCAGTGCCCACGTAAAGAGAACAGTCATCAGTGATAATGTATTGTGTGAGACCTTTGCATCTTGTACATTTTCTCTTTTTTCCAAAAAGGAATAATAAAAGTTCAAACCTCACCAGGTTATTTTTTTTCAAATAACTCTCTTATGAGAGGCATTCCCTTAGTGGCCCATGTAGGCCTCTGATTCCCAAGTGAGAGATTGCATGATAATTTGTAGTTGATGACATTTTACTTGGACATGACATGGCAGGAAAGGGGAGTGTGGGTGGGAAGGAAATCCAGTTTCAGAACAATCAGATGACTGAGTCCAAGTATGGCTGCCATATCTGGTGTATCCACCTTTGAGAGGTAGGGGTAAGGCTCAGCATATTAGGCCATACAGATGCCCCTTTAACTGGAATTGCATGGTTGTCCATATATCCAGGCCAGTATAGCTCTAGTAGTATGAAGAAAGAACCACATTCTGCCAAAGAGTTTCTCAGTTCATTTTAATCTTCTAGTGGCATAGCCATAGTTATCATTTTTACACATTATATTATGTTAATAGTGATATATTTTTATATAACATTTATAATATATTAAGTGATTATATTAAACAGAGTTATCCTCTCTTGAAATACTCCTTGCTTACCTAGAGAAGAGACATCCTTATTTGGCATTTTTTATAATGCTAAAACTATCTGTGACCTTTATAATAACTCTAAGTCCCTCTAGTCTGACCCAATTGTCTACTTCAAATAAAAACATAGAAAATGTGGGAAAAAATAAAAAGCTCAAATCACATCTTCAATATCCAATTAAGTAGTTGGAATATGGAGTTGAAAAGGGGTTTGCCAGATTGCTATATGCTGAATTGATACAGATGGTCCAGTATAATGCATGATAATTTAAATCTGGATTTGAAATCATTACATCCCAGATGCAAACCCCTGGTCACCACCCCCGCCCCCCAGGTCTGCGGACCGCAAAGACAAGCTCTTCTATTTGAGTTATCTAAATAGGCTTTTATAGAGTGAATTCAAATTCACTTTAAAGTTATTTGAACCTACAGTTTTATAAGCTAGTTGTAAGGCTGCAGACTTGCTGAACAGATTTATCATACATTTCCCTGCCACAACATGTTATCAATGCCAGTTGTTGAACAGCTGCAGCCTGTCCTTGTGGTAATGGGTAATGAGGATAGCACAGAGAGAAGAGCTAATGTGCTTGACATTTGGATGGTGGTAATATGATAAAGTCCCTCATAGCCTACAATCTAGTTCCTGGATTACATTTCCAAGGGTCTCAGATTGGTGAGCAGTGCCAATCTGATCAACTTGTGGAAGGGTCTGAATACCATAAGGGAAAAAGAGCTGAAGGGGAAAAAAATAAACTCTGAATATTTGAAAGACATGGACAGAACACTGGGCCAGGGTCAAAACTAGGACCAGTAGGTCTGAGTTGCATTAATATAGATGCTGGCTTGACCAGAAATCCAAAAATCAAGGTGTTGCAGAGCTGTGTTCTCTACCAGGGCTCTACGGAGGATTTTTTTTTTTTTTTTTTTCTGTCTCTCAGCTTCTGGTGGCTTCTGGCTTTCCTTGGCTTATGGCCACATCACTCCAGTCTCTCCCTCCATCTTTGTATGGCCTCCGCTGTGTCTGTGCCTCAAATCTCTCTCTGTTTTTTCCTTATGACACCTGTCATGGGGTACAGGGCCCACCTTAAATCCAGAATGATCTCATCTTGAGATTCTTAACCTGATTACATCTGCAAAGACCTTTTTTTTCAAATAGAGCCACACACAGGTTCCAGGGCTTAGGAGCACCCAGCATTGGGGGCCATCATTCAATCCATGTAGACAGTGTCCTCTCCCCTTTGGAGCTGGCCCACCTCCTGAGTTGTCTTACCTGCTTTCCTTACTGTGTTGTTGGCCATGTCTGTCACTGACCTGGAACCTTGGGTGTCCTTAGAGTTCACCAGGCAGGAGTCAAATACATTAGTACCTTGGAAAAGCTCTCACTGGTACAAGAAGAAAATAGAATGATGGTCTTTCCCCTTTGCTGAATTATGGCTGAGTTCCCATTCCCACTGACCTGCTGCTCCTCCACCATCTTTACGTCCTATAGCCCTCTTCCCCTCTCAGCTAGGGATCAGTCAGCAGGAAGGACAAGACAATGGGCACCTTTCAAATAGACAGCATTGAGGAGGGGCAAGTCCACCCTCAAAGCTCCAGATGGATAGCTGCTGCTGGTTGAAAGCTGATAATTACTGATAATAAAGTCAATTCCCTCCCCCCACCAAAAAAACAAAGATTCTGGCTTGATAGAAGGTAAAGCTTTCTAACAACACCATTCAAAAGCAGATGGCGATGTTGGGAGTTATTAGTGTTTGAACAGAAGTTCTGAGCCTTATGTGTGGGGAGATTTTTATTTAATTAATTAAATTTCCTCCCTCACATGCAGGGAACATGGTAAATGTTGGAAAAATGTTTGCTATTTTTGTAACATTGTACTGAGGGAAGGTTTTCTATGATCCTAAGGTCACTTTCAACACATAGGAACAGAGAAAAAGCAGTGCATACACTAATGTCTGCTTCAAGAAGGTCAAATGTAACCACTGGGCAAGGTAATAAAAAAATGAAACTCGAGAAGAAAAGCCATGACATCCACATCTGCATCAAAACCACATTAATTTCTGCTTTCTCCACTCCCTTTCACTCTTTCTAAATGTCATTTTTCTTACTGTGAGGCTAATGGCTAAGTTGGATTTTGCATGTAGATCTGCTTGCAGAGTATAAAATTCTCAGTCTTTACACCCCTCCGAACATCTCCAGCTCCTTTCTGCATGTTTATAAAGCCAGCTGTTTACTGTCCATTAAAACATTATGTGAATGAGTATGGGAGAGGAGAATCATACCATGTATGGCTTTTCTGAGGAGTCTTGGCAGACCACAGCCCAGTCCTTTAAACAGAGCGCTGTCTGATAATACTGGGTACTAGGCTACGTTAATCTTGCCTTTCATGGTGTACTTCATAGGAGACCAAGCTCTTCTGGTGACACAAAATATAGACCAAATAAAAACACCTTTTGGGGCTGGACACTCTGTAGTATTGCCACACAGTTGGTGGTCCTCAGCATGGCATTTTCTCGATCAAGCTGCCTCCTGACGGGATGGGTGCCACCTGGCAGGTAGAGAATGTAGTATTTCATTGATTTGATCATAAGGAACACAGAGTTCCACCAACTCACAGTCTCCTCCCATATTGTGTCATTTAGTAATTCCAAAACCAGAGTGGTGATCTTTTCTGCCAAACCGATCTGTCAGATCCCCTGCCCTTTTTCAGCCAGGCACTTTCAGAATGCTTAATTTGCAAATCATCGCTGATTTGAGTCTTTTAAAATTAGAGTTGAGAAACCTCATCTCCGAAGATATGGGATAATATCAAAGGTAGAGCCTTACAGTGATCATATTAGGGAAGAAGATGGACCCTGTTTTGAGGGGAGCCTGCCTCCCATAGTCGTTGCTAAGGTTTTTGTTCTCTCCTGGGGTACAGACACTAGTATACTAACTTTTAGAAGTTCTGGGAAACAAAACCTCAGTCCCCATTATGAAAGTATCTATTTGTGATGGTATTTTAGATTTGTCAAATAAATTTTTTATATTTCATATTTGTAGAGACCTTTAAAAATAGCTTTTCTTGTTTTTGAGTCTTTCCTGAGGGTTGGTGTATTAGAGTCTCTGTCATCAAGCAGAAAATATATTGTGGTGTCTGTTGAAGGAGTCTTAGCTGACAGTCCCCCAAGTAGGGAGATGGACTTGGACCAGGTGTGGGTGTGAGGAGGTGGCCTCCCAGAGGGAGCCGAGAGCCATAGGATGAGGTGGAGTTGACCAGGTGAAAGTGGTGAGCTCCAAAGAAGTTAAAACAACAGGTGCAGCACCTCAAGGTGTGAGAGAGGGGTGGTTAAGACAACTGCCAGCAGGTCAGTAGGACTGGATTCATGAAGAGGGGGTCACATGCAGGGTCATGTAGGGAAACAAGATTGAAAGGTGAGCAGGGACAAGACCCACAGAGATCCGGTAAGTCATGATAATGCATTTGGACTTCACATCTCCCTCTTCATGTTCTCCAGGCTGATTTGTTCTAGTTCTTCAGCAGTTTCTCCCATGATGTGGCCTTCAGAGTCACCTTGGGAACTGAGCGCAGCTCTGCTGATGCAGTTTGAACAAGGACCCTGGACAGTGGAATAGTGGTCTCAACAGGCTAAGGGGTTGCACGGACTTAGGGTTGAATCCTGGCTGTTCTGTTGACTTGCTGTATCCACTTGGCACAGTTTATTTGTTCATTCAGCTCTCTGAACTTCCCTCCCTCATCTGTACAGTCTTGGAGTATGGTTATAAGGGTAAAAAAGAGTTGTATACAAAGCACTAGGCACAACATCTTACAGTGGTTCACGTTTCGGACATCAGGCATGTTACTGTGATAATGCAGCTTAAGGTGACCAAAGTGCTTTATTTCAGTAGCTGTACCATATCTGTGGCTCACACCAAGCCTGCAGGTAACTAAAATCCAAGGCTTCCTCCATATAACCACTCTCTGGCCAGCGGAGAACCCAAATGAAGAACTTAATTTTTTTCCTGTTGGACCCAGCTCATGGTTCTGGACTATGGACGTAGTTCAGATGTCGTGCTGGCTATTTCTCCCAGCTTTGTGTCATCCTCAGACATGTTTTCTATATCTTTAGTTTTGGCTAAACATGATGCACAGGATGGAGTTGGCACTCCATTAGAAATCAGGTCAATAGATACATTGTTTATATTCTCACTTAATCCACATTCTTCCCACATCACGTGTTCATGCTAAAATCAAGCTATACTATTTTCACAGTATTTTGGTGATGAATCCAATGATTCTGTCAGAAAAAAAATATTAGTACAGCACAGTATGTTCTTTGTGAACTCATGCTATCTTCCAATGATTGCTGTGTTCTTTTCCACAGGCTCACAAACCATCTGTCTAATCATCTCTTGTAGAATGTTTCCAGGAATCCACATCTCACTGGCCAGCCTGATGTGTCTGGAATCTGTCTTTTTGAAACTAAGATTTTTGACGTTTGGTTTTCTGTCCTCTTCTTTTTCACAATATTTTTCAAAGTTATAAGTAGTAAGTCTGTCCCATAATCATATGTTGAAGTTATTTCAGAACTTTTGAAACTTCAGTTCATTCAGAGAACTGAGTCAGTTTTTTACCTACTGTGGGCTTTGGGTCCCCTCTTACAATGTGTATTTTGCCTTTTTTGAGTTTGAAACATTTGCGGTATAGGTGTAGGTAAAATAACTAACTTAATTTGAGCACTTAAGCATGACCAAAACTGTTCTAAAGCCCTTTATGTGTGTAACCTCTTGCAACCACCACAGCCTTTTTATTCCCATTTTACAGTTGAAGAAATTGAGATTTAGAGAGGTGAGGTAACTGTTGAGAGCCCTGAAGGGTATGAAATCTTATCCTATTTACAGAGAAATCAGCCTGCCCACAGTCCCCTTGATGCTCGCAGAACACAGGAGACCCAGGGAAGAGATGCGACTGAGCTTTATTACAGCAATAGTGGAAGCTGATGTCAGTATTTCTGCTGGCTCCCTGAACCCTAATTTCCACAATTAAACATTCCTGGAAATACAGTTTCAGAGCAAAAGCAGTCAATACCTCTGCTCACAAGATGTGTAGAAACACCAGAGGCCACAAGGAATTGTTACCCAACAGGAACTTCCTCAAACCACATTAGGAGGCGGGACTCAAAGCCAGGCCGTGAAGCCCGTAGTCCCCACTGTCAGCCTCTCCCACCCATGCTCGACTGCTCCCATGATGACAAGGGGCTGTGGCACCACCTTCGTACAGTGGGTCTTATACAATCCTGCCCTGAACATCGTTCTTATTCTAATCCCATTTTTCTTTTCACTCACTCCTTCCATCCCCGCCCCCACGCTGTGAACCTGTCCAGGTCCCCTCTCTAGCTTTCTCCTCCCTGCTGTTCCCAGGAGGCCCCCTGTGTGTTCTTGTTTGGGTTCTTGTTAGGTTTGGGCAACGGGAGGCCTCTGCAGGTGATCTGAGGACTTGGAGAACGAGGCATGGTATGGGTTCCCCGGCTCTTCCCTCTACGAAGGTGAAGGTGCAGTACCTGGCAGGCAGCCTCTCCTACAGCTATTTCTAAATTTTCCAGTAACCCTCCCCTCTACCTTAATCCAACCCCTTCATTAATTCTCCCCAGTTGCCTCATTAGAGGAGGTCACCTCCTCACTAGACTCAGTAGCCCTTCACAGCCTGCCCCCATGGCCCGGCTGCCTGTCTCAGGGTGTCCTTCCTCACGACGATGCAGGCACCTGGACTGCTCTGCTTGTTGACACTGAAGTCATGAGTGCTGATGCCAGCTTGCAGCTAATTTCTCTGACAATTTTGGGGATTTTTCTCTGTAGTTCTTTCTGGGTCATCTGTTAACAGTTTTATCTGAGCACCCTGCCCCTCTTTTACTTTAAAGTCCTTAGTCAAGGATCTGCACTTTGAGCACCCTCTGTCCTAACATTGTAGGCCAGAGATGACCAGGGACTTCTTCCTCTCCTGAAGCTGTCCTTACACTGAAGGAAGAGATTATGATGCCTCACCTGTCCCTGAGTCTCTTGGTTTCTACCCTGAACATCAGAACTTTTAGAATTATTCTAATATTGTACAATAGCCACTAGCTACATGTTTCTTTTATTGCCTGTGCTTTTGGCGTAATGTGCAAGAAATCATTGCTAAGGCCAATGTCAAGAAAATTTCCCTCCATATTTTCTTGTAGGAGTTTTATGGTTCAGGTCTTATATTTAAGACTTTAATCCATTTTGAGTTATTTTTATGAGTGGCACAGTGTTAAAAATAACTGTAGCTACAATAATTTGTTAATGGATATGCAATATTAAAAGATGTAAGTTCCCCAGGTGATTCCATGAGCCACTGAGGCTGAGAACCACTAGTGCAGTAGAGCTTACAATGTACTTTCCCTGACAAAGTTCCCTAATCGCGCCCTTCTTTCCTAAACTATAATGCATGTGGGGTAGTATCTTACATGTAAAAACGCTTTTGCAGACATTATCCCTTTATTGGAACAATTCTGTGCTATAACCAGAGAAGAATCACACCATTATGTAGATGAGGCCACCAAGAAGGAAACTGACTTGCTTGAGATCGAAGAAATAGTGATTGGGCCATGACTTGAACCTAAGGCTCTTGACTCCTGGGCCTCACTCCTTTGTTTGTTTGTTTGTTTGTTTGTTCATTCGTTCGTTCATTCATTCTAGCTACTGTGCTCGTTGCCAGGCAAATAAAGATGATGTAACCGAGCCCTGACTCTAGGTTGCACTGTCTACTGAGAACACAGACTGACAAGTAAACAGGTAACCAAATAAGAGTGGCAAGTGCTTCAGTACAGGTGGCAACAAAGTCCTCAGAAGATGGCTGAGAAAGTCTTCCAAAGCGCTCAAAGGAAGAGATTTTTTTAAGGAAATGCCAAGGCAGTTTGGTTGGTGGTCTGGGACATATAGAGGATACTTAGGCAACAGTGGATAGCTATATAAAGGTGCACCCAGAAAACAAACCTGGAGAAACAGAACATTCTGGGACTTTCAAGGGAGATTTAATATCTGGACATAATGCCTCATTCAAGATCTTGCAAATCTTTTCCATCTAAGTCTTATTTTCCATTAGCAGGTTATTCCATAAATTAGGGCAGTATCCCTGGGGCAACACCAGCACTCCAGTTTCTGGACCATTTGGGGTGGTATTCAGAGGAAATAGGCTTTGGCCTCAGCATCTTGTCTCTCTCTGGGCCAAGCACAGAGGTAGGCTTTGCCTTTTTTTGTGGTATAATGGATGAGGTGCCCACCTGAGGGGGCTCAGAGCAGGAGGTGGAAAAGCCCAGAACTCGCCACCTGCAGAAAGTGAAGCAGAAAGAGCAACGCATGTCTGGTCAGAAGCTCCAGGTCTAGCTTCTCATCCTGTGGAAGGTCTTAGAGGTGTGACCTTAGGAAAGCCATTTGACCTGTGAGTCTCTTTCTTGACTGTACAGTGGCATGCCCCCCACCCTGGATTCCTATGAGACTCAAGATGATGATGCCCTGGCTGTTGGGGCTCAGTGGATAGAGTGCCAGCCTGCAAACAAAAAGGACACCGATTCTATTCCCAGTCTGCACATGCCTGGGTTGCAGGCCCGGTCCCTGGTAGAGGGTGCACAAGAGGCAACCACACGTTGATGTCTCTCTTCCTCTCGTTCTCTCTCCCTTCCCCTCTCTCTAAAAATAAATTAATTAAATATTTTTAAAAAGACGATAATAACCCAGGACAGGTGCAGTGGGATGGGAGCTGCTCAGCCAATGCTACAACTGCAGCGGAGGGGAGCGGGGGATAGGAAATAGAGGACATGATCCTTATTCCTGCTGTCTTTGCAAACCCCGGGAGCCAGACATGGATTCCAAAAGCTGTGGGCTGGGATCAGATCAAAGAGCAAAAGGGTGTGCAGAAGCCTGCAAGTGTCCACAGATATGCTGCTTGCTTCAATTTCCGGGTTTATTTCTTGCACATGTTGCTGCAAGTGTTTCTGCTCAACAGGAAAACGGAAATGCAATGTGGATAACTGACAGCAAAGAATGTTCTCTCCACATTTCTCACTGCTTCCCAAAGATAGGATGCTTCTGAATAAGGGCAGGGAAAGAAGAGGCCCTCCCTGCTGGGGCAGGGGTTGGGGGCATCCCAGAGATCCAAACCAAGCTATGCTTTGGTTGAGAGCAAGTCCCTGGGAATAGTTATTATCCAAATCTAGCAACACTTTGCCTGGGAATAGAATGGGTTTATTTTCCCTTACACAGGATATTCCACACATCTTTCCCTCCCCAAGATGCATTGGTTTAAAGGATTACTTTTTAAACCTTTTATTTGGAAATAATTCCAAACTTGTAGAAAAGTTGCAAGAATAGTGCAAAAATATCCCTATATCCTTTAGCCAGAGGATTTGTCTATTGCTAACATATTACCCCATATGCTTTATTATTGTTCCCTTACCCAGTTATATATGTACACATTTTTTTCCTGAATCATTCAATTATAAATTACATTCACATTTGAGGGTAAGTTGCATATCTCACAACACTTTAACCCTGTGTGCTTCAGTGTGTGTTTCTTAAGAATTAGGGACCTCCTCTTACCAAACCACTTCACGGTTGTCAACCTCAGTTGGTTTAATGCTCTTTAATTTATTGTGTTGCTACATTTTTATCCTTCAATGCAGGACTCATTCTAAGACCAGGCTGCCTTACTGTAGCTTCTTTTTTCTCCAGAACAGCCCATTAGCAGACCACTTTCCCACCGCGTGCCATGGTTTCTTCATCTGTAAGATGTGGGGTCAGAGAAGCTGATACCTGAGTCCTACGATCATCTGATGGCCAAGGGTACCCAGCACAGTAATTTACATCCCAATTTCTCTGAAGATATTTAATTAGGTCATCTTTTCCAGAGGACTGGGAATAACTTTCTATTAGAGGGAGCTTACATCTCACCATCCTCTCTAAAATAGGACTGCTTGCATTGGAAACAAATCTAGAGACTCTGTCCTGGCATCTTAAAGATAACTATTGAATAATAGTAACAATGTATTTGGTGATTGTAGCATATGAGTAAGTAAAATGAATGATAGTAATGTTACGAGGTTTGGAAGGGATGAACTGAAAACATTTTGTTTTCAGTTACCTTCTTTACACGTCAAGTGGCATAGTGTTGTTTGAAGATGGACTTAGATTAGTTTAAAATGTAGATATTAAACTCTAGGGAAATTACTATATGCTTTCTATAAGAAATCCACTTTAAATATAAAGATTCCAAGGAGTTAAATGTAAAGGGATGGAAAAATGAAGCATGCTATCACTAATCAAAAGAAAGCCAAAGTAGCTATATTAATTTCAAACAAAGCAGACATCAGAACAGGGAGAATTATATGGACAAAGAGGGCCATATATAATGATAAATGTGTCAGTTCTCTAAGAATGCATAACATTAGATGCATCTAACAACAGATCATCAAAATGTATGAAGCAAAACTGATAGAGCTAAACAGAGAAATAGACAAATCCATTATAGTAGTTGGAGGCTTCAACATCTCTTTGTCAGTAATTGATAGATCAAGCAGGCAGAAAATCAATAGTGATAAAGTTGACCTGAACACCACTATTAATCAACTAGATCTAATTGACATTTATTGAACACTCTTTCCACCAACAGAAGAATACACATTTTTCTCAAGCTTACATGGAACATTCACTGAGATAGACTACATTCTGGTTCATGAAACACACTTTAACAAACTTAAAAGACCAGCAATATTACAAAGTCAGCTCTCAGACCACAGTGAAATTAAACTAGGAATCAAGAATACTTGAAAATCCAACCAAAACTAGAGAATAAACAACACACCTTTAAATAATTCATGGGTCAACAAAGTCTTGACAGAAATTTTAATATATTTTGAACTAAATGAAAACAAACATAGAACTTATTAAAATTTGTGGCATGAAATTAAGGAAGTGCTTAGAGGGAAATTTATATCATTATGTACATTAGAACAGAAGAAAGAGCTAAAATTAATAACCTAAGCTTCTTTCTTAGGAAATCAAAGAAGGATGAATAACTTAAACCTAGGGCAAGTAGAAGAAAAGAAATAAAAATATACTTGGTTCTCTCCTCCCCCTTCAAAAAAACAAAAGATATAAGCAAGATGTGGCTTCACTGCTTAGAGAAATAATTGTGATAATAATAGTAATAGTGACATCAACAACAGTTTGGTATGATGATGATGGTGATGGTGATGATGATGATGATGATGATAATGATGGGTAATACCTCTATAGTGCTCTTTATGTGCCAGATGCTGTTCTAAACAGCTCTCATGTACTCATACAATTAATACTTCGAATAGCCCTACGAGGAAATTACCATTAGAATCCCTATTTCACAGATCAGACACTGAGGCACAGAGCCAACAGACACCTTGCCGAAGCGCAAACAACTGCTAAGGGGAGGAACCAGAATTTGAATGAGGCAGTCTGGCTTCAGAGGAGCCAGAACCACTGAGTTCCTCTTCTGTCTGTCTTCTCCAGAAGAACAATGACTAGGACAATTTATGTAAAACAGGAATATGTAAAGGATAGAAAGGGGAGGCCTAAGATGCCATCACAGGCTGTGTAAGAAATAAAGATTCTCTTTTGAGTTGATGAGCTGTTGCTAAAGTTTGAGAAATTGTAGAGAATAGGAATGCTGCCAGGGGACTTTGGCAGATAAATTCTGCACAGGAATTTACTAGGGAAATGCCACAGGTCTGTGCTTCAGACAGCACATTGATCCACGTCTTAGATAAAGTCACGCTCATCAAGTGGGCTGATCTGCAAAGTGAAAAGGCAAGAGAACCCCAAGTAATGCCAGAATCTAGAGCCCATTTTCAATATGATACAATTAACATTGTTTGGGTAAAAAAACAAACTTGCAAAATAGAGGTTAGACAGGACCTAGATAAAGAGGAGTTTCTTTGAAAATGAACCTGGGGTGTAGCAAACCACAAGCTGCAAATGAGTTGCAAACGTGATATAGCTGCCAAAACATCAGGCCTGTTTCCACCGTCATTGAAAGGGATCTGGTGTTTGAACTAGAGACACTAAGCTAGACACCACACCAGAATAATTTGAAAATTTTAGATGATTGAGCCCTGACCCACGAGGTGCTGACTCAACAGGTCTGGACTGAGATGAGGGACTGAGGATGTTTAAAAGTTCTTGAGGTGTTTGAGCGAGGTATCAGTGGCAAATATATTTTCTCATACGGTTGGTTCCCTGTTCATTTTGCTGATGTTTTCTGTAGCCGTGCAAAAGCTTTTTATTTTGATGAAGTCGCATTTGTTTATTCCTTCCTTTATGTCCCTTGCCCTAGGGAACAGATCAGTGAAAATATTGCTGCATGGAATATCTGAGATTTTCCTGCCCATGTTCTCCTCTAGGACTTTTATGGTGTCATGACTTATATTTAAGTCTGTTATCTATCTTGAGTTTATTTTTGTGTATGGTGTAAGTTGGTGGACAAGTTTCATTTTTCTGAATGTTGCTGTCCAGATCTCCCAACACCATTTGTTGAAGAGGCTATTTTTACTGCATTTTATGTTCCTGCCTTCTTTGTTGAATATTAATGGACTGTAGAGACATGGGTTTATTTCTGGGCTCTCTGTTCTGTTCTGTTGATCTATGTGTCTGTTCTTATGCCAGTACCAGGCTGTTTAGATTACAGTTGCCTTGCAATACAGTTTGATATCAGGTATTATAATCCCTCCTAGTTTGTTCTTCTTTCTCAAAATTACTGCAGCTACTTGGGGTCATTTATGGTTCTGTATATAGTTTTGAAATGTTTGTTCTATATCTGTGAAATATGTCATTGGTATTTTCATAGGGATTGCGTTGAATCTATAAATTCCTTTGAGTAGTATGGACATGTTGATGATGTAATTCTCCCAATCCATAAACATGGTATATGCTTACATTTATTTGTGTCTTCCTTAATTTCTTTCTTCAGTGTTGTGTAGTTTTCTGAGTACAGGTCTTTTACCTCCTTGGTTAGTTTTATTCCTAGATACTTTATTTTTCTTATTGCTATAGCATGATGCCTCAGACAAAGGGTTTGATTTCCAAAATATATAAAGAACTCACATGATTCCACACCAGGAAGACAAACAATTCAATACAAAAATGGGCAAAGGACCTGAACAGATACTTCTCTAAGGAGGGCATATAGAGGACTCAGAGACAAATGAAAGGATGCTCAGCATCACTAGCCATCAGAGAGATGTAAATTAAAACCACAATGAGATACCACCTCACACCAGTGAGAATGATCATTGTTAACAAATCAACAAACAGCAAGTGCTGGTGAGGTTGTGGTTTTCTCCAGGGAACCCTAGTGCACTGCTGGTGGGAATACAGTCTGGTGCAGCCGCTGTGTAAAATAGTATGGAATTTCCTCAGAAAAGTAAAAATGGAACTGCCTTTTGACCCAGCAATTCCACTGCTGGGATTACACCCTAAGAATCCTGAAATATTAATTAAAAAAACCTATGCACCCCAATGTTCATAGCAGTGCTTTTACAATAGCCAAGTGCTGGAAACAGCATAAATGCCCATCAGTAAATGAGTGGATCAAAAGCCAGTGATGCATTTACACAATGGAATTCTACTCAGCAGAAAGAAGGAACTCCTACCCTTTGTGACAGCATGGATGGAACTGGAGAGTATTAAGTGAAATAAGCCAGGCAGTGAAAGACTAATACCATATGATCTCACCTATAAGTGGAACCTAATCAATAAAACAAACAAGGGAGCAAAATAGAACCATACACATGGAAATAAAGAACAAACTGACAGTAACCAGAGGGGAGGGGAGTAACAGGGGAAAGTAGGGGAAGGGTCAAGTAAAGGAACATGTATAAACGACCCACGGAAAAGACAGCAGAGAGAGGGGAGAATTGAATGTGGGAGGAGGGGGGCTGGGTAGAGCAGGGGAGAGTAATCGGGGAAAATGGGGACAACTGTAATTGAACAACAATAAAAATTTTTTTTTAAGTTCTCAAGGTGTTTGAAATGGCAGTGGGATTAAGAAATCATAGTTGTCCTAGAAATGAAACCAAAATGGTTCTGAGCATCAAGATAGAAAGAATATGAGGAGCCAGGCCTTCCAGGTCAGCCTGGTTCATACCAGAGGCCTGAGGCCAAGTGAGCATTAGCAGTGTCTGTCTAAAGATGCCTCCCAGAGCTATTCTCTACTTTAGTTTTGGGTCTTCAAAGAACTCTTAACTTTAATCAACTCCACATGCTAGTGGGATCATCCTCAGTTCTGGGCTTTACCATTTTTATTAGCGATGTCAAGAGACTGCAGGCTTTGGGGCTAATAGTAGTGGTTAGAAAAGTATCTCTAAAGGAGCTGGCTGACACACAGTAGGTCCTCCCCTCCAGAGATGTTGGGTCCCTTCCTACCTTTCCGTATTCTTCTGTCCAGGTGTGAGGCATGTACTACACTAGAGCGATCAGCCTCTTCAGGTGGTGTGGTAACTAGCCTCCATGATAGCCCCCCAGGGATCATCACCTTCTGGTATTCAGGTTTGTGTGTAGTACCCCCTTTCATTGAAACAGGACTGACCTTCGTGATCAGTAGAACACATCAGAATTAATGATGTGGGACTTCAGGAGTAGGTCAGAAAAGGCACTGCAGCTTCAACTTTGTGTTTTTGAATTACTTGCTCTGGAGGAAGCCAGGTTCCATGTCATGAGAACACTTTAGCAGCCCCCTGAACATCCCCACAAGGAAAGGAACCAACTATAGTGCCAACTTGTCAGTCATGTAAATGAAACACCTTGGAAATGGATTTTCCAGCCCCAGTTGGGCCTTCAGATGAATGTAGCACCAGCTAGTGACTTGTTGAACTGTATCATCATAGCCACACACCTCAGGCCTTCTTATCACATGAGAAAGAAATAAACCACTAATGTGTATAAACCAGAGGTTGACAAACTACATCCCATGGTTTCACTGCCCGATTTTGTAAATAAAGTTTTATTGGAATATAGACACATTCGTTTATGTATTGTCTGTGGCTGCTTCCACATTACAGTGGCAAAGTTGTGTTGTTATAACAGAGACTGTGTGTCGCATAGTGTAAAGTATTTACTGTCTTATCTGGTCCTTTTGGGAAAAAGTTTGCCAATCCTTTATTTAAGCCATTGCTCTTTATATTTTTTCCCTTCTTGCAGCTGAATTCAATGCTTATGTGATAAGTGGTCTAATCCACAGGTTATTTGTTCCTAAAGAACTAGGTGACTCAATAATGTGGAAGCTCTTGGCAAATCTTGTTAGAAAGACTACCTGGCTTTCTGAAGCCTGCACTGACCAAAGGTTTGGTTCATCAATAGTAACAGTCAGGAAACAGAATCCAACTTAGCTAATATTCAAGAGACTTTAATAAAAGGACTCCTTACAGAGGTGAGGGAGGGGCAAGAGGACAAACACAGGATATTGAGGCACCCAGAGACCTGCAGTAGTGGGAAGCCATCACCTCCTGCAGGGGAAAAGAGAGGAAGTAGAGCCCACTGTGTGCCCTTGAACCCCACTAATACATTAGGATCAATTAATAATTATGGTTCAAACTGTTTAAGAATTCAGATTCTGTTTGAACTAGCTGTGTCAGAGCAAAATTGAGTGCTAGAACAATTACCTCAGAAGAGGCAGCTTCTGGAATCATCTTGCTGCAAGTCTACCATTGAGGAATTGTGCAAAGCAGTTTGTGACTGCATTTGTTTGTACAATTATTGCCTCTTTACTTGATTTTGCACATGTAAACTGATTGTTTCATCTAATCACGCATGTCTAAACCATGTTTTAGTTTTCACTTTTTTACTAGATATTTTTAGCCTTGAGTATTATCTATAATTAAAGGGAAAACTCACTGAGTTCTTGTAGAATTCCCCTCCCCACCCCCGAGAAGCCCAGAATGTACGAACTCTCTCCAAAGTACAAATGTCTCTTCATTAGTGATTTTCTAATTATATGCTTTCTGGGTCAGAGTAAAAGAGGCCTTGGAAAACAACTAGACGGGGTCTTCTCCCTTTACCCTCCCAAGTATTTTTGGGTCAGAGCCAACGCTCCAGGTGTTCTCACCTAGTAATTTTCAAGCACTGTCATGCTGACTCTTATTTCGGGTATATTCATGGTCTTACCTGACAGCACCTGCCAGAGCAGAACTACCATCTTCCTCCTTTAGATGCTGACACCCACGCTCAGACTCCACCTCATCAGATGTTTCAAAAGAGGCACCACAGCCCTGGCCAGTTGGCTCAGTTGGTTGGAGTGTTGACCCACATACTAAAAAGATCTCAGATTTGGTTCCCTGTGAGGGCACATACCTACGTTGCAGGTTTGATGCCTAGTTGGGGTGCATATGGAAGGCAACCAATCGATGTTTCTCACATAAATCAATCTCTCTCTCTTTCTCTCTCAAAACAATAACCATATTCTTGGGTGAGGATTAAAAAAAAGAGGAACCACAGCTTCCTTCCCTCAGCATGCCCTTCAAGGCCTCTGCCTGGGGAACAAAAGCAGCTTCAGAATGAATACCATGCCGTGTATATGCTTGTTTGAATTGAACTTGCCATTCCAGTTGCTATTGTTATTTAGCAAATTAACCCAAAACTTAGTTGTTAAAACAGTCATGTTATTACACTTATGGGATTTGGCTGGTCAGGAATTTAGGCAGAGCATAACTGGGAAGACTTATCTCTGCAACCCAGTTTCTAAAGTTTTACCTGGAAAATTAATGCTGGGGGTGACTTAACAGTCGAGGGCTGAAATTATCCAAAGCCTCCTTCATTCTCATGTGTAGTGCTGGGGGTGGGAATATTTGAGGACTAAGACAGCTAACCACGGCACTCACCCTGGCTTCTCCGTGTGGCTGGTCTTCCTAACAACATGGCAGCTACCACACACTTGAACTTACAGGGCAGCTCAGGCTCCAAGTGCTGGTATTGCAGTGAACCAGGTAGAAGCTGCATAGCCTTTTTTGATCCAGCCTCAGCAGTCACACAACATCATTTCTGCTGTCATCTGTGCTCAAAGCAGTCACAAGCCCACTTAGGTTCAAAGGAAGGGAAAATAGTGTCCACTGTCTGTGAAGGGAGTGTCAAAGAATTTTAGAGCCATGTTTTAAAACCAACAAATTTGCAAATGGGGGAACAGTTTCATTTGCCTGAGAGAAGTGGCATACACTTAAATGTAGAGTTTTCTTATCTGAGGTTGAAGAACTCCACCCAGATACATACACACAGGCCTGGCTGAGTGAAATTTTTAACTGAACTACAGACACAAGGTTTAAACTCCAAATAATAGATGTGTGGCAGTGATGGTGGTGGTGTGATATGGTTTTATTAAAGAACTGTGGGATGGCCTTTTCTGCACTATTATTCTCTCCTACCTGACATATGATATCCATTGCAATCTTGAGAGGAAAAACTTTGAAAATCATGTAATTGCATCCTATTGGGGTAGGGCAGAAGGAATAGCTGAGAGGAAAGGACAAGGATACGAAAAAAGTGTGATTGATTGCTGGTTCTTAAAGGAGATGGGGCTGCCACCAGGCTGAGGAAACCATGAGGCCAGGAGCAGGAAAAGACAATATTCAAAGGAAGCTGAAGAGAACTCAGAATGGATTGAAAGAGAAAATAAAATCTGCCGCTAGCTAACAAGAGGTTATGGGGGAAACTTTAGTTTGTGGGTGTGGGGGGAGGGAGAGGAATTAATATAACAGAGGCCATGGCTAGCAATTAAATGAGGAAGAGGTATAGTGACCCTTAGTAATGTCTCATGAACAGTGGGCTAGAGCATTGCTCCTGGTTTTGGGAAGCAAAATAGAAATTTCAAGGTTGACCTTGAGACCAACATAAAGGATAAACAATTTTCAGACACTGGAAGGGAGGAATCTGGTTACAAATACATAACAGGGTCATGATTTTGCAATGGATCATTCCCAAGAGATAGAATTGGCCTCCCACACAACAGAAGCCCTCTAGAGGTGTGGCCAGCTCCTTGTTGCCATGGCCACTAACATTTTGAGAATTAATTAGGACCAAGTGGTTTCTGGACATTGCATGCCTAGCTGGCTATAGCACATGGGCCCTTCAGTTTATTTAGAGCTTTTACACTTTTTATCTCATTTGCACTTACAAAATTGGGAAATTGGCAGAAAAGACATTATCATGCCCATTTTGGGGATGAGAAAACTGGAATTGGGAGTTTAAATGGCTTCTCCAAGCTAGGCAGCAGCAGAGACAGGATTGGAATTCAAGTCTCATGCTTCCTGGTATTGCCAAGGCCTCCGGCTTCTGCCCTGCTGCCTCCCATGCTGAGCCAGGAGCTCAGGTGTGCTGTAAGCCAGATGGCCCCCTATTTCGGTGACAGATGCCAGAAGGAAATATTTTGCAGCTGGAGTGCACTTCAACTTGAGTCTTCCTTCCATGTACACATACCTACTCCCACCTCCACACATGATGTTGCTGTTATAGTGGCCAGAGCAATTCAGTGGTTATAGGGGCCTGTGCTCCATTTCTTATTGATCATTTGTCTGTTGCTATGGAACAAACCACTTAAAACCTTAATGGCTTGTTCTCCATGGCAGACCCAAGGATATGAGGATTTCTTTATGTCCCTGGGCCTCCCTTCTCTCCTTTGCCTTCAGAGGCCTCTGTAACATCTTACCGTAGCGGCCCAGTGAGTTTGTTCTGGCCAGTTTCAAGCAGCAGAAGTGGCCGAATGGTGGACTTGCTGGAGGAAGCAGAGCTGCAGATTTGGAGATGGAGCATTTTCATGAATCAAAATTCTTGAGGCCACATCTGCAGTATCAGCTCAAGTGAAAGAGTTTGCCTTCATCTGTACAGAAAATGCAAATTTCCATAAAACACTGCAGGACCTCTTGAAAGAAGGCTGTGATTCTTTGAAGCTTGACAACTGATTTGGCTTTGTAATACCTCATTCTTCTTCATTTATGATATTTGCACATGTACCTTGTATGTAGATATGTAGAATAATCTTCAGTAGTTCTGTTTACTCAAAATGAAAATTTTCCTGTTTTTTCTCATTTTTGTGAAAGCAGAATACTGATGTTATTTTTGGTGCTGGCCAGTATTTATCTTAAATACTTTCTGTCTAAACTTCCAGAATCTTTTATGAGAGTTCATTTCATTGGTAGATAACAATACCAGTAGCAAACTAAGTAGAACATTATCCTCTTAGATTTGCAAAAAATGCCAGGAATGGCAGAGTTTGAAGTCGAGCTTCACTTTATGGACCAAGGAAGGTAACTTTAAGGATAGCAAGGTTCGATCCAGTTCCATTAGGCTCAGTTCCCTGGAACCAATCATTGTATCTTATTTACTTCCATATTCCCAGCATTTACAAGCGTTACACAATCGCTAAAAGTTTGTTGGATAACAGAATTGTCAACATAATTTAAATCTATTTTTTCTTCCTGTTTTACCATGAAAATTATAATTGTTTCTCTAAAAAATATTTGAGTCAACCACATTGACTTAAAGGAAAACATGCTCTTTTTTTTTATACAGGGATTTGAACTTTGACTGATGAAATCTTTTTAAAACAGATAATAAATATGGT
The DNA here is from genome assembly GCA_004026765.1 of Micronycteris hirsuta. Lineage (NCBI taxonomy): Eukaryota > Metazoa > Chordata > Mammalia > Chiroptera > Phyllostomidae > Micronycteris > Micronycteris hirsuta. The sequence goes on from PVJI01018916.1 coordinate 28,966, forward strand.
TTGCTTTTCTATGATGCTTTTTAAAAAGGCTTTTCAGAAAATGAAAGCATGTCTGGAAAGAATATATATTTGTTCCCCTATTTATTTCTAAGGTTAACTGCTCCTACAAAATATATTTCTTCCATTTGGTGTTATATATTTGATTGCTCTCTTTAAAGTGCCTTATCACAATTATGGCTCTGTACTATTTTGGAATTCTGTAAGCAATAATTATAAATTCAAAATTCTAAATATAATAATTCTAAAAAGTTACTTTGGTTTTAATACATCAAATTTAAATGATGTGACTATTTTCATATTGACAGTGTTCTGTTTTACTTGTCCTTTATCTTAAGATCTTATGTTGCCTGCTCTCTCTCTCTCTGTCTCTCTGTCTTGGCAGTTTGTGTAATGTGTCAGTGATTAAGCTGAATAATTCTCCACTATATAACTCTGGGTATCTTTGATATGGCATCTTAATTCTTCATAGATATGGAGATGTATACAGAACTATATTCTAAAGCTCCACAATGTGACTATGAAAGGGGACACATGAATAGGCAAAGAATAGTCTTGTTTAGCATATTAAGTCATAGTTCTTGATTAAAATTTTAAGTTAAAGATAACACATATGGTTTGTTCCTGTATCAAAGACATGTGTATTTTGATATTAGAAAAATATTTTTCTTATGCATCATAAAAACTGCAATTTTAAAATGTACAAAAGTAAGCTCTTTTTTAAAAAAAAATTTAAAAACCCTTAATGTCTTAAAAAAATCAGAAATTTGGGCAGTTTTCCTGGGAGTCTTACCTGGGTTCACACATGTGGTGGTGATCACCTGATGGTTAGACTGGGGCTGAAAAACCCAAGATGCTCCCACTCTCATGCCTCCATGTTGGTGGGACACCTTGGTTCTTCTTCAAGTGGCTTCTGATCTTCCTGTAGCCTAGCCTGGCCCCTCACAGCATGGCGGTCTCTGGGGTCCAGGAAGGTGAAGGTGGAAGCTGCAAGACCTCTTAGAGCCTAGACTCATGAAGCCACATAGCATCATATCCACCATATTCTATTGGTCAAAATAAGTCAGAAAACCAGCCCAGATTCAAGGGAAGTACAGACATAGAGTCCAAAGACAGAGTTTGATGGGAGGGGCAGCAGTGCTCCACTACAAAGGGGAATGGACACTTTGGGGCCATTATTATAATGATCTACCTTACACCATGGTCTGGTGAACAAGGATTGACCAAAACACGCCCCTAATAGGAAAAATCAAGTCTCTCTGTGATAGCACTTGCATATTAGCTAGTGTTCTTTGGTAGCACACAACAGGAACAGACTCTAGTTAAACAGAACAGTCATGTATTAGAAAGGCAACAGAAAGCTCATTAACTTGATGGAAAAGTTTTACAATGAGCCCTCAAAAGTGACAAGAAGTGGGCAGCTCTGGGCAGCTTTGAAGCAGGAATTGATGGATCCTTTGTAAGGAACTAATCACTGGAATGACTTAGTTCTAGCTAATGTGTGTGAGTGTGTGTGTGTGTGTGTGTGTGTGTTTGGCATTTGGCTCATGGTTCAGTTTCCTTGGGGAACTCATTTGGAGCATGTTCCCACTGCCTGAGTGGGTAGTGGGGGCAGGGCACCTTGATGGATTGGACCATGTAGAGGGGGGGGTGGAATAGTAGAATAGTATTCCAGAAGAAAAGTGAAGTACTGTGTAAAGAGAGAGAGAGGTGCTAGGCAGGCAAAAATGTCAGTTGTCTACTGATTTCTAACCACTCCCTGGGGAACTTATTTGGATTTGGGAGAGCAGGGAAGCACTTCACAGTGACTTATGTATGAACAAATTGTTCTATCTCAATGCCTCTGCTTCCTCCACTCCAACCCCTAAGAATGAAAACAATCATTAAAATACTTTTTTCCCCTCCTTCATGCCTAAACTTTTGTCCCTCTGGACCTAACTTCTTTTTTTTTTTTTAAGATTTTATTTATTTATTTTCAGAGAGAGGAGAAGGGAGAGAGAAAGAGCAATGTATGGTTGCCTCTCACATGGCCCTCACTGGGGACCTGGCCCACAACCCAGGCATGTGCCCCGACTAGGAATCAAACCAGGACCCTCTGGTTCCCAGCCCGCGCTCAATCCACTGAGCTACACCAGCCAGGCTGGACCTAACTTCTTAAATGCAAGTATTCCCACAGATTTTATTATTCACTCTGTTTTGTACTCAACATCATTTTTAAGGCATGTTAGCCTTGGACACAATATCAGTCCTCACCTTCCTGTGGTGACTCCTTCATCTAAGTCTTTGGTATTTACCATTTTCAATTTCCTGTGGGAATACTTCACCTCAATCCACTGGACTCAACCTGCTATCCATCCCAAAACATACTATGGTAAATACCACACATTGGCTCACTCAGAACAAATTTCAATCCCCTTACACATGTCTCCCTGTACTGTAGAGTCTGGAAAGATAAAAAGAACATTTAAAACTCCTGTGCAGCCTGAGAGCCTCACCTGATTTACTTCTACCAAGCATTCCCTCCCACCCCAACATGAGACCTGAAAGACCTGAAGTGGGGGATGTGAAGTGATGGGGCTCTGTGGAAGCTGCATGGATGGCTCTGTGGAGGCTGTGTTTTGTGTCAGAGGCACTTGCTTTTTCTGGGGCAGCATGGGAGCTTCTACTGTCCCATCTTCTAAAGTCACAGGCTATGAGATGGCAGCAGGAGTGTTTCTGACAGAACATTTCTGTGGGGAGGTGGGACAAATCTCCAGGCTGCTTTGCTCCTGGCCATGCAGCACCCAAGTTTGGTTCCTGGAATTGGGAATTTTGTGATACCTAGGAGAATGAAACTTTTCTGCATACATTAGTTCAAGTGAATTCCATCATCTGCAGCTGAGAGCCCTGCTGCACAGAAACACGCACTAGCTCCCAGCACTGCAGTGTAAGTCATGAGCCATATGCTCATTGTCCCTCACAAAACAGGGTCCTTGCAGCACTTTGCACTTCCATGGGTAGTGATGAGAGTTCTAGCTGCTTTGTCTTCTAGCAGGCCCCTGGTTTTTTGAGGACCTGATTGACTTGCTAAAAGAAACAATGATTCTCAGGATCAATGGATCCAGGAGCTGGTTCTTTGAAAAGATAAACAAAATAGACAAGCCTTTAAGCAGGCTCATCAAGAAAAAAAGAGAGAGGACCCAAATAAACTCAATCAGAAATGAAAGAGGAGACATTACAACTGATGTCACAGAAATACAAAGGATTATA
>PVJI01018917.1:0-32343 GCA_004026765.1 Micronycteris hirsuta
TTTTTTTTTTTTTTAGCTTCCACACTAATCAGATTCAGAGAATCAGGCCTGGCTCTCAGAGGTCCTGGGAAAGAGATAAAATCTGCCTTTAATGCCTCCCTCCTCCCTCCTCCTTCCTGGAGCCCTGGGCATTTCTCGCCTAACAGCCTTTTCTTCCCCACCCCCACCCGAGCCACCCCCACCATTCCACAAGCTCCGGGTCCCCCAGACAATCTCGGAATCTCAGGTTCCCTGGTGGAGCAAACCCTCTTAGAGCCGATCACTGGCTGCTTTAACAACCAGTGTGAGAGTTGCTTGAGAGTCTTGAGTAAAATAACACAGTGGGGTCTGATGACTGCGTTTGTGAAATCAACTTTCAAATGTTGCCTATTCTTCTGTTCAGTCACCCTCTAACTTTCACGGCTTTTCATTTTATACTTTACTGGCGACATTTCCACCACTCCTTGCTTTGTGAGTCGTTTCTACAGTCTGGAGCCAGAAGCAGAAAACTGCCGATGCAACCTTAGTGTTAAACAATGTTGGGTCCTTGCAAAGCTTGCATTTTAAAGAGCAAGCTTTTATCTGAGCAGATAAAATCCCTGTCCTTACACAGCTTACTTTCTCGTGACAGCGTTGTTTTAGTTATAAAAATAAAGTATATAGTATCTTATGAGTATAAGGTAATAGGTGCCCTGAGGTGCGGGATAAAATTCAGTAAGAAAATCTAGGGGGAGAGTTAAATGCAACCATCAGGTAGGCGTCACTAAGAAGGCGGCAAGTGGACAACGGCTTGAAGAAGGCATGAGCGTGTAATTTCTGAATGAATTTTTGATGTGCGATGCTGACAGCTTATAAGCCCCAGCGCTCCCCTCCTTTTCCCTCTGCCCCGCACGGGGCTGAGACAGTGGTGCCGGGGGAAGTCCAGCCATGTAAGCCGGGACCCAAGCTGGAATGGCTGTGCCCTCCTGGGCAGTCACCCGGCGCCCTGTGCTCAGGCCATCTCCATATGTGGGTTAAGTCTCTGCGGCTGACATCCTGAAAGGCTCAATCCTTTTGGAAAGAGGATCTTGAGGAAAAGGAAAGAGGATCTAGGGGAAAGAGGGTGCTTGGGAAAGAACCCTTTGGGAAAGGTCCTTTCATTGGCACCGGGTCCTGCAGATTATATAGACAGGCAGTCTCTTCCTTTCTCTGCAGAGCTCTCAGGCCTTCTGAGGTCAAACTCTAGGCTGGCCTCCCAAGTTATTAACAGAAGTCTCACCTTTTAAAAAATAGGTTTTATTTTATTTTTCATCATTATTATTTTTATCGTATTTTTTCCGTTACCATTTACCCCTTTATACCTTCCACGAAGCCTCCACTTCACCCCCACACAGTCACCACACGTCGTCCGTGTCCATAAGTTGTTTCCTCTTTTTCGCTTGATCCCTCCACCCCTCACCCACCCAGCGCTTTACTCACAGGCAGAGTAGGCTTTTTATTTTTTTAGAGAGAGGGGAAGGGAGGGAGAAAGAAAGAGATGGAGAGAAGCATCAATGTGAGAGAGAAACATGGATCGGCTGCCTTTTGCCTCTCATTCCTGCCCCTTGTATGGGTCCAGACCTGGGACTGAACCTGCAACACAGGCATGTGCTCTTACAGGGAATCGAACGGATGACTTTTCAGTTTGCAGGACGATGCCCAACCATCTGAGCCATGTTGGTTGGGGCCAAAGATCTCTTTTTATCCTGCTTTCTATCTACGAGTCTGTCTCTATTTTGCTTCTTAGTTCATATTGTTCATTAAATTCCACATGAGTGAAATCATATGGTATTTGTCTTTCTCTGATTGGCTTATTTCACTTAGCATAATGTTCTCCAGGTGTATTTATACTGTTGCAAAGAGCAAAATTTTCTTTCTTTCTTTTTTTTTTTATGGCTGAGTAGTATTCTCTTATGTAAATGTCCCCAATTTGTTTTATCAACTCATCTACTGATGGACACTTGGGCTGCTTTCTTATCTTGGTGATTGTAAATAATGCTGCAATGAACATAGGAGTGCTTATGTTCTTTTGAATGAGTGTTTGGGGTTTCTTTGGATATATTCGCAGAAGTGGGTTGCTGGGTCAAAAGGAAGATCCGTCTGTAATTTTTTGAGGTATCTCCATACTGCTTTCCACAGTGGCTACACCAGCCTGCATTCCCACCAACAGTGCAAAAGGGTTCCCCTTTCTCCACATCCTTGTCAGCACTTGTTTGCTGATTTATTGATGATGGCCATTCTGTCAGGTGTGAGATGATATCTCATTGTGGTTTTAATCTGCATTTCTCTGATGGTAGTGACAGCTAAGGTGGGGAAGTTAAGGGGTGGAGGGACTGAGCAAAAAGGAAAAAGGACTCATGGATATGGACAACCGCGTGGTGATTGTGGGGGGGAGGGGACGTAAGGGAACTAAATGGTAATGGAAAAAATACAATAAAATTAAAAATATATATATCAAAATTCTTTTCTAAAGTCTCTTTTTAACTTCTGGGATAATTGTCATGACAACTTTTGTGGTACATTTTGTGACAATTGTACATTCACAATCAATGTAAGGAAATCTTCAGAGGGATTCCAGGTATGCTTTACTCGTTTTTATCTAATGCTAACATCTTGCATCAAATGTACTTTTTTCAAGATACGAGGATAGAGCATCTTTTCTGTAACAGCTTCTTAGTTACATTGTAATATTTAGATAACTAGACCTCTTCACACAGTCCTTTCTGTCCACAAAAGTTAGGATTTGAGCCATTGCCACTACCCCGTGCAGCAAAACTTTAGAAAACAGTCTACGCCCCTCCACTTCTTTTCTCACCTTCTCTCTCGGACGTTTGTCCCTCCACTGCGTAAAGCCACTGTCATCAAATCCCACTGTTAAATCCAGAACAGGATTTAACCGCTCAGCAGCATCCTTGGAGCTGATTTCTGTTCTTCCTGGTCCTGCTTCTTTCTCCTGGCCCCCGGGACACTGAGCCCTCCCAGCCTGCTTCCTGTCCTGTCGGGCACTCCTGAATCCACGGCAGCTTCCTCCTCTTCCCCCAGTTCTGAGCCCTGGGGCGCACCCCACTCTGTTCTTCCCCATCCCTTTCTCAGTCTGTCTAATCCTCTCTGGACTGGAGATCCCCAAACCCCTCTTTTGAATTTCAGATGTGCACACCTCCACTGCGTGCCCAGGGGATACTTTGTGTGCTCACTCTTATTCCAAGAGAATCAAATGTCTTAAACCAAGATTGAAAACAATATAATATTATAAAGAGAATGGAGATTATATTAAGTAGTGAGTATCTGACCTGTTTCTAATCATTGCTGAGGAACTGCTAACAGGTTTCTGCTTTTGTTTCTGGATTACGTTTTGTTTTTTTCTTCTACTTTGAGGAATCAGAATAATTTGAGATGCTCGTTTCTTCTATGCCAATATGAAGTATGTATGTTTAAATTGGATTTTCTGTTTTTACATAATTTCCAGTCATCGGTAGGTTTTAATATTTCAAATTAAAATTTATTTTTGAAATACCCTGCAAATATAATCAATTTATAAAATGTGAAAGTTGTCTGTTTTTTAGGTGGTGGGCTTATTTTTCTCAACTGAAGGCAGGAGACCACACACACACACACACACACACACACACAGCCTATTCTATGTTAGTATTCCAGTCTTACTCTCTAAATTGATGGTTTAGATTAGTAGGAAAATATTCTTTTAAAAACACCTAATTAAAAATCAACCACTTTGTCCTCCTGTGAAAATGTTGCTCAGAGCCCATGGAGCTGTGCCCAGCACCACTGCCTACATGGGGCAGCCGGTTAACCAGGATTTATAATCAATCAGGAAAAAGATTTTTTCGCGTCAAGGAGAAGAGATGTAATTAAAGTAGGTTAACATAGTTGAAAAGTGCTTTCTGTTGCAAAATATTGATAAATATTGACTCTTTCACCTGGTTTAATCTAGTGTGCACAGGAGTGATGAATTGCTACCTAGCAGAACAACTCAGGAAGAGATGATTCAGAACATGGGGAAACGAAAAATACAACAAAAATAAGAAATGCAAGTCTTAGTAATGGGGAAGAGCTCAGGGAGGGCCTGCCTGGGCGGGGCCAGCCTGGCCAAGAGCCTCCTCCCCTGGAGCCTCTCTCCAGGGGGTGCACAAGGGAAGCAGGGCCAAGGGCTGTAGAGCCACAGAAACCCACCTGGCAGAGACTCTGTGATCATGTCAGTAGCTTTTACTGTCCTTCTCACTGGTCACAAAGATAACCATGTACATCGTGGAAAATCTAGAAAATCAGAAAATTCATAATGGAGAAAGTGATAAGCACTGATCTGTGTACGTAGGTCTTGTTTCTTTAATGCTTACTTGTGTAAACTACAAAGTTAGAAAACTGCATCCTTTACATGTTGTTCTACAACCTGTGTTTTGTTAACCTACGTCACAACATTGTTTATGTTATAAACAATCTTCATGAGAATGTCATACACAGCTTTCAATGTCTGGGAACAGGCTTTGAGAAGACAGTAAGATTCAAGTGGTTCCGTGCTATCTAGTGGATGGAATGACATTCGATTATTCTTCTATTGTGTGACACTCATGTTGCTTCTATCTTTCTACTCTGTATGAGTGCCACAATGACAACTCTGTCCTCAACTTTTTTTTTTTTTTTTTTTAAAGATTTTTATTTTTATTTTATTTTTAGAGAGAGGGGAAGGGAGGGAGACAGAGAGGGAGAGAAACAGCAATGTGTGGTTGCCTCTCACATGGCCCTCACGGGGACCTGGCCCGCAACCCAGGCATGTGCCCTGACTGGGAATCGAACCGGGACTGCTTGGTTCCCAGCGCGCGCTCAATCCACTGAGCTACACCAGCCAGGGCTGTCCTCAACTTTTTAAAAAAGATTGTATTATTTGTAGAGAAAAGGGACAGGAGGGAGAAAGAGAGGGAGAGAAACAGCAATGTGTGGTTGCCTCTCACACGCCCCCTGCTGGAGACCTGGCCTGCAACCCAGGCCTGTGCCCTGACTGAGAACCCACCCAGCGACCCTTTGGTTCACAGGCCAGCACTCACTCCATTAAATCACACCAGCCAGGGCTGCCCCCAACTTTTATAAACCTCTTACCTCTTATTATTTCTTTAAATTAATTTGGAGTGAAATTGTGTGTTCATTTTAAAAGCTCTTGCTAAGTATTTCCCTTGAGAACATTTATACAAATTCACATGCCAATCAGACAAATAAGAGGGCAAATATATACACATATACATAGATACACATACACATATATGTGTATACATTTGATAATCTTTTTCAGTCTGGTAGATGAAAATGTTATCTCATTTTTTTAATTTTTGAGAAAAATTAATTTTTAGGTTTGATATCTATTTTGTTGCTCCTTTTAGGAGTTAATTTTTCCTTCATTCATCTTTTATTTGGGATTTTTCTATTCTTAAGCACTCTATGTATTTAGCATCACCAACATGGTCCATGTCTCAGTGGTATAAATTCCCCGTAGCTTGAGGGGCCCAATCAATTAAGGGAGCTCAATAGCTACCAGGCAGATTGCCAGGATTAGCTCACTACAAAGCATCTGCTCCTGTTCCTTCCAGGAGACCCCAGAGGAATTCCTCCACATGCTAACAAGCCCAGGTAGTGGGCTGCCATACCCGCCTGCTCTCTGACTTCCTCTGTCCGTCTTGCTCTGGCTCCAACTTGTCTATTTCTACCATCAGGATGCCACATAGGGAAGCCACACAGCTGCCAATTGTTTGGAATACTCTCTGGACTTAACAGAGACATGGTCTTCTCTAGGGTGGGAAAATAGTAGTGTCAATCCTATACGTGCTGTGGATGCCTGTCCTTGGTGTGCAAGAATTTGCCAGCTTCAGAGGTGGGGTGAGTAACTGGAGAAGGGAGGTAAGCTGCTGTCTCTACCCAGGAGCATCTGGGATCCAGCCCAAATAGCCAGCTATGCCCTTTTGTACAAACACACTAAGCCTTTGTCTGTGACAAATGTTGCCACTATTTTCTTTTGGTCTGTTGCTTACATTACAATGCATCAGGTTGAAGCATGTAACTTAGTTTGCTTCTACATGACTGAAGTAGGGGGTTGATAGTCTCTTTATGGAAACATGGTCTGGTAGGTGTTCTGAAGCTCTTCTCACTGCAGAACACCTGAAAAGTCTGGATAAAAAGAAACTAAATTTCTTTTTCTTTTTTTTTTAATTTTATTTATTTATTTTTAGAGAGAGGGGAAGGGAGGGAGACAGAGAGGGAGAGAAACAGCAATGTATGGTTGCCTCTCACATGGCCCTCACTGGGGACCTGGCCTGCAACCCAGGCATGTGCCCTGACGGGGAATCGAACCGGGACCCTTTGGTTCCCAGCCCGCGCTCAATCCACTGAGCTACACCAGCCAGGGCAAAACTAAATTTCTTTAAAGTGCATAGCTGAGATCACAACAAAGTATGGAAACTCCCAAGGACTAAAAATAGAATAGAAATTTATGTGTATTGTGGGGCATGCCTATCTTGGTAACCGATAACCAAGAGACTTAGATTTTAATGGGTACAGAAAATAAGGCCTTGGGGCATACAAGATAATATGAGGAAATTACTGCTCCGCCCATCCCCATCCTAAAAGCCAGCCCTATCGTTCTGGTTGGCTATATCCTACCTGAAAGGGTATGTAAAACACCCACACCCCCCGCAGAGGTAGTAAAGCTGTCTGCTCCTGACTCGTGGTAGGAAATCTCTTCCCTTTTGAATGATTACCTCCAGGTTTCTCGCATGAAGGTTTTGCGTTTGACATTACTATGGTTTGAAACCTCCATACTCTGGTTTCTCTTCAGAACGTATAAATCTTTCGCCTTTTACTATACTTGAGACCTCCAAAGAAGGAAATTGTCACCAGCAAAATAAAAAATAAAAAAAAAGTAGCCCTGGTCTGACATCGCTCCCGGGATGGCCAAACCCTCTCTGAGGAGCATATTTTAGTCCAGGGCACTCAGGATTTTCACATATAAAGCCCCACTGAGTAGATACTCACAATTTAAACTTAAAAATCACAAAAGAACAATCTACCACATGCACAGCTCAGCAGAAAACACAAACGGTAGATTCAGGTACTAGAAGACTAGGACACCAACTATAAAACTAGCAGGTCTGAGGTGATTAAGGCCGCAAAAGAAAACATAAAAGAACTTTAATATTTTTACAAAAAGACCTTGTACTTTCTACCCAAGAAAATTATGCCCATTGAAAATAAAAGCTTAATGTGCATTTAAAACAAAGACTTAAACCAGATGTATCCAAAATGTGAACCTAAGGAGTTGTTCACTGGATCCAACATCATCTCAGATATAAGGAGAGCCCAGGGCGCCGCAGTCCAGCGTGGGTGCCTGTGGTTCGGGAGTGGAGGGGAGGTCAGATGGCAGGAAGCATCAGTGGCCCCAACGCCGCGGATAAGGAATGTCCTTGTCGGGAGCATCACCCGTATTCCAGATGAGGGGGACGTTGGGGTAAACGGTATAGTCACACTGTAATTATATCTATAAACTATTAATAGGTTACTTTCAAAATATTTATGCTTAACATTAAAGAGATTTCACAGTATGGCAGAGACTGCTTGTGTTCCAAGACAGTGACTCCTTCTACAGTAATGAAAACCTTGAGTTTTGCCCCGGCACTAAACCAGGCTGAAAAATGAGTTTATTCTTGAGATTCAGTTCTGAATGATGGAATCGAACAGAAATGACTGCGAAATCTCCAAGTGGTGCCTTAACAAGCAAGGGCCCATGGTCCCCCCTGTGCCTCCTTACTGGTGGACATGTAAGAAACATCGGGTCGCAAAGGCACAACAGTCACAGAGGCATGGCACGGCCACAGGCAGGGGGGAGCCTGGTTGCCTGACACCCTTGTGGGGCAGTGGCTGCACTTCGGATGTTAGGTGAGAAAGAACTAAATTTTTCTTGTGCTTCCGCCATCATGCATTTGGGCCGCAGTAACACACACCTGAACCTAGAGAGCAGATTTTGATACCTGAAAGTGCACAGTTGCCTTTGTTGCAACTTAAAACTGATGTCATGTGCCCGAGAGGAAACATTGTCACAGAGGGCAGCAAAGACTCAGATCTCGGTGGCTGGAAGGCTGGTGATCCTTCTTATACAGTGACCAAAGATCCAGGGCCATTGTCCCCTGCAGTGTCTTGGGAGGCAGAACATATGCCGTCACCAATAATCAGGGGAGCAGGCAGAAAATGTAGAATGTTGTCGTGTTCTGACTGCTACTTAACACACAAGAGAGGTGAATTTAAACTCTGCCAGGCCAGCTGTTAAGCGAAAATGGCAGGGCCACTGCTCTGCTACGTGGAACAAAGGCGCCGTGGTGAGGAGGAGCCAGGTCCTATGGGATTTGTGGAGCATCACATCACGACAGCTCTGGCTTCTCCTTTGACCTGAAAACCTCCGGTGGTTAAGCCCCTGTTATTTTGGATGTCTGTCCTATACAGCCCAATTAAACCCTTACTACTCTACGTGGTGAGGTTAAGTCATTCTGAATGTGTTCTTCCATGGCCTTTGTCCAATGTTTTCTTAACAGATCCAAGTCAGTTATGAATTATTTCAAAATAGTGCGATAAAATTTATAGCGAAATAACTATTGCAGGTGTGTCCCCCAATAGTCTCTTTTCCCTCCCCTCCCCCCCTCCCCTCCCCCCTCTTGTCTCCTCACCTCTCTCCTCTGGTCTTCTCTCTCTCTCTCTCTCTCTTACACACACAGGCAGACACGCTCTTGTACTTTTGAAGGTGAAGCAGCAAAGGATAAATTAGATCCCCCTTTCTCGTAAGGAATTAGTGGGGATAGTGGAGCACAGGAGCGGGAGGGCTGTTTGATGTGCCAAGAGACGGGCATCGGGTGCAGCTCTGTCCCCAATTGGCTCTGGGAATCTGGGAAGGACACCTTATCAACCCAGCCTCTGAGTCTTCATCTGTGTGATGAGGTTTAAGATCAATGATCTTGAAAATCCCTTCTGGCTCTCAAATCTTATCTCGACATTAACAAAGTAATGTTAATTTTGCAGTTTCATAATCTGCAATTATACATTCTTGTCTTCAACTCCATCTGCTTGCCGACCTCGGGAACGTGAGCCATTAAACTTGGAATAAATACGCTTAGAAGTTAAGTTTGCCTTTTTTTAATAAAATGAAATTAAAGTGCCGAGAGTGTTTTGTCAGTTTGAATTAACATTTGGACACAAGGAAGCCCTGAGGTGCGCGTACCAAAGACAGTGAGCGGTCCTTTTACTCTTCCGCAGAGTTCAGTTTTCCTCCAAACTGGGGAAAATAGAGGAAAGTCACATTTTGAAACCAAATGAAATCCTCACTTTAAGGATTCAAGTAGTTTGGAGGACATTTAAATTTCCCACCCATTTTTTTCTAGATAAAGAGACCCATGGAGCCCTGGTGCCTGTGCGGTGCGGCCAGAGCACCAGGCTGTGTACGTAGCTCCTTCCTTCACATCTACTCCAAGGGAAATCAGTCTCTGCTTGAGTTATTTCTAGACATGTCCAGTCAGCCCGATCCCAACCTTTTAACTCTAAGCTCTGCGGTTGCCTAGCTTGTCAATGCCTTTTGTGAACCTATAACCTAACTCCTTTTGTCCCCATTCTCCAAGAAAACCTTGTCCTGACCTGCAAGGAGAAGCAAGCTCTGGGCAGGCTCCGTTTAATGTGAGTTGGGCAAAACTCAACACTGTCTTAAAATGTAGATTTCCCTTAATGTGTCAACTGGGAAAAACGAACTACTGTGTAAGACAAATGATTTCCCCATACTTGGTAATGTCATTCTCTGAGTTAGAGCAATTTAGCCAAGTCCTTAGTATTGTTGTCGCATTTAAAAATTGTTGGAAGTGATCTAACATGGCAGCAATACTGTTGTTCATTTTCTTTTGACTCTACAAGCGAACATTTTTGGGCACCTGGTAACACGAGACACTCTGCCAGGCACTATGAATATCAAGAAAATGGAACGTGGTTCCCGTCTGAAACGCTGGCATTCCAGAAAACAGAATTTCTGAGAATAAAGTCTGCAAGGGGAAGGAAATGATAGGGATTTAGTCATAGAATGGCAAGCTTTTATATTAATTCTGATTTGCTTTCAGAAGATAATGTACTGGCTGTGCTCGTTAATATTCCTCTAGACAGTGGTTCTCCACATGGGGTCTGCAGACCCATAATGTCATCATTGCGGGGGACATTGCCCATCCTGGGCCTTGCCAAGGGCCTAGGGAATCAGAAGCACCGGAGGCCGTGGGGCACCTGCATTATGTGCGCAAACCCTTCCAAGGACTTCGAGAAATGCTGAAAGTAGAGCCCCAGTCTTCTGGAGCAGGTACCAACAACCTGGGGGCCGGTGTGGCCCTCTGCCTGCCTCTGCACATAAGGTGTTATTGGATCACAATTCGGTCATGTATTGTCTAGAGTTACAACAGAGACTGTGTGGCTCCTGAAGCCGAAATATTTACTATCTGACCTTTACAGGAAATATTGGCCAAACCCTGGGCTAGTGTGCAGTGGGGCAGTGGTGCCAACTGAATCCCCCCATGCTTTCCGGTTCTTTCATTGTGGGAGAAACGATGTCACCTCTCTGTGCTCAGTGTTCTCATCCAGGAAGTGGTGATAGTAAGGTTCCCAGCATTTGGAGTTATTGGGAGGGGTCAACAGGGTCAATAGTTTAAACCTCTGAGGCCAGAGCCTGGCAAACAGGAAACTCAATACATGTCAGCTCTGCAAAAGACGCATTACAAGACACTTCACTGAGGATTGCCCGAGCCTCGGATATTTGTGACCTCATCAATGCAGTCACCATTATGAATGAATCACTACAGGAGACTCTGGAGGGTGAAATAGCAGACAATCCAGCCCACTCAGAGAGTTCGGCAGTGTTTATCTTGGTGTGGCGCAATTTTCTGGAAACGAGGTGCCTATATACCATTTCCTCACCTGCCCTGAGGGTAAGGAAAGGAGAAATACATATTTTTGTAGCTCTTAGGCTGGTGTGGGTCAGTAATTGTGCCTCTGCTCGTTGATCTGGGGAATTTGGGAAGAAGGGCAGTGAACAATGGTCAACACAGTCTTGTGTTACTCAAGGGGAAGTGCTTCCTCAGTTCCTGTTCCACCGAAGGCTCCTTCACTCACGCACAAAGCTGCAAATCTGATCCCAGCAGAAGAGAGAAGGTGTGTGTGGGTGTGTGTGACAGAGAGAGGCAGAAAGTGACCCTCGTAACACTGCAGTCCCAAAAGTGATAAACTTGGCAACAAGCGTTTTTCAGATTATATTACAGATAAGCAAATTATTTTATAGAAATCAACTGATAAATGTTGGTATTTTAGTGAATCTTTGAGCAAGATAAGCAAATATTTAGAATATTCTCTGATCACGTAAGATTCTGAACAGGAAAATGTGTCTCAACAGAGTTTCCCATGAAATGAGTTGCTGTGTAGGATACTCAGAGCAAAACCCTTAGAGATAGACAAGAAAACACTCGTAATTGGACCCTCACGTCTTTTTTTCTCTTGGACCATTTCTTCCTCAGCACTAGCAGAACCATTTACGCTCTGAAGACAGGTGAGCTTTTGCATAGACGAGAATCTGGGTCCTTTTTCAAAATCATAGGTCAGGACTCATCCCCTAGAGATTGATTCACTAGGTATATAGTCAGCTGGGCTTGTTTATGTTGAAAAAACTCCACAGTTATTTCTGGTTGTCACATTGCTTAAGGGGTATGGTGACCAGCTCCGCCCAGAGGAGGTACTGGAGGTTAACATCAGTCATCGATGTTTACTGTGCCGAAACTCACATAAGAAGATTGGTACAGTAGAAAAAGTATGAACTTTGAAGTCAAACCTTTCTGGGTTCCTCTGGTTATTGTTTTGCACATTGCTTCATGGAGGCACACCCTCTCTGAACCACCTTTTCAAACTCTATAAAATGATTACAGTGGTAATCAGTTGCTCCAGGCTGCTATCTCCTGAACTTCCTGTATCACACTGCCTCATTCATGCTCGTTAACTTCCACATCAATAGTGGTCCTACATCTAAGATGCTGACCTCTGTCCCATTTGTCCTCTCTGCCTTCAACACCATTAACTTGTCCCCTCATCTCCCATTGCCATGGACACACCTGGGACCACTGTGTCTCCTCAGCCTCCCCCTCCCCCACAGCAACCTCCCCCTCCCCCACAGCAACCTCTCCTGTTTACTTTCTCAAGGCAACTACTCCTTGGCCGCATCTTGTCCTCTGGTCCATTGACACCCTCGTCATTTTTGTCCCCACATCCTTTAAGTTAGCTCTTGTTGCATAACCATCTTTAAATCACTTCCTTGCAAACATCCTCAACCTGCCTGCTTCTCTCTTTTTCTGTAAACCGGTGAAACCATCTCCTGGTTGGACCCAATTATTGGCCTTTTATGCACCAGAGCCTGAGATGCTGAACTTCGCTGGAGAAAATTTCACTATGATGTGGATGGCGGTCATTTTAGGATGATGAGCCCAAGCCTCCACTGGTCACCCAGTGCAGCAGGGAGGTTAGGGTAAGTTTGTTTTTCTGGTTTTCAAGATGTTGATTTCATAGTGTTGCTTCTCCTCTCTAACATTCACATCCTGTTTCTACTTCCCACTCAAACTTGACTTTATACAGTTAGTTCACTGTCCATATACGGTGGTTCCCCATCATGGATTCAACCAATTGTGGATGGAAATGATTTGAAAAGATGTTACATTCTTGCTGACTGCACTATGTAGATAGGTCTATGATGGTTGTATCTGTACTGAACATGTACAGACTTTTTTTTCTTGTCATTATTCCCTAAACCATACAGTGCAACAACTGTTTACATAGAATGTATATTGCATTAGGTATCATAAGTAATCTAAAGACGATTTAAAGTATATGGATAGATGTGCAAAGGACGTATGAAAATGAAAATACTAGACCATATTATGTAAGGGACTTGGGCATCTGCAGATAGTGGTATGGGGGTGGGGTGAAGATGCCCTGGAACCAATCTCCTCAGATACAACGGAAGATTGCACTTCATTAGGAAAACAAACGAAAGTTCTTAGAGGGGCAGGTCTTCATCTGCACCAACAAAACCTCCATTTCTGTTTGTGCCTGGTCTGCTTTGTCCTCGCTCCTATGACAAACGCTAAGACAACCCCTGCTCTCCAGACACAAATTCTGTTGCCTCTTATCTTTCCAAGGCTTTTGTTTCTGGGATTATCTTGTTTCTCTATTGCATAGTCAATTTCTCTCTGTCCATGAAGGTATTTCAATCAATGTATAAACATGCTTCCAATGACCCACTTTGAAAAATAGCCCTCTGTGCTCACATCCCTCCAGCTGCTACCAGTTTCTTTGTTCCTCTTCAGGACAAAACTGCTCTAATGAGCTTCCTCTGCCTACTCCCGGCACTTCCTTACTTCCCCTCAACCTTCTTTATTGAATTATGATGTTTTGTGAGCATACAGAGAAGGACAGTAATCTAATGAACACCCACCAAACCAGCTTTATCTAATCTTAACATTTTTCAATATTTGCTTCATATCTTAGCTTTTTTTTTAATGGAAAACAACAGAATCACAGATAAAGTTGTTTATCTTTTCACAATCTCTTCCCATCCCCATCCCCAGCCCCAGTCCCAGATAAACAACCTGAATTCAGTGCGTATCATTTCTGTGCTATTTAACTACTGCATGTGTATTCATTCATACACTATGTAGACATTATTTTTTGGTTTAATACTTTATGTAAACTGGCAGTATACGGTGTGTCCGCTGCAACTTTGCCAACTGGGCTGTATGCAATGGACATTTTTAACTTGGCAAGAGTGGCCAAACGCCTTCCCCAGTGATTGTACCAATTTACACCTCTAAAGTTCCCCTTGCCAAAATTTGATAACAGTTGGTATCACCAGACTTTTTTTATTATTGCCAATCTGATTGGTATGACATGGTGCCATATTGTTTTAATTACGTTTCCATGATTATTAGGGAAGTTGTAGTTTCTTCTTATGTTTATTGGCCATTGAACTTCTTATTTCATTTGCACATTTTTCTATTTCTTTCTCCTTCTCCATTGGGTTGGTAGGAGTTTGACAATATATTCTGCCCATCATCTTTTGGCAATTGTATGCACTGAGAATTCTCCGAGGCTATGGCTTGCCTCTAAGTTGTATTTCATCATATGGAAGTTCTAAACTTTAATGTTGTTTGCTGTATTGATTTTTTTTTTCTTTATGGCTGGTCTTTTGAAAACTGCTTCCCTACCCAGAGGTCATATAGATAGCTTCTTATATGTTTTCCTTAATGTTTTAATATTTTCTACTTTAGCTTTAATCTACTTTGAGGTTATTTCTATGAATGGCTTGAGGGAGGTTTCTAATTCAGTGTTTTTCCACCTGGGTTGTCACTTGTCTTAGGCCCATTTATTGAGTTCCACCTGTCCCCAGTGAGCCCTTTGTCACATGTCAAAGACAGCATATATATGGGTCTGTTTATAAGCTCTCTGTCATGTTCTCTTAGTCACTCCCTGTGCCAGTATCTCATTGTCTTAATTTCTATAGCTTTATGAACAATACTGATGCCTTATGACTCCCACCTACCATGTTCATTTTGTGCAGAAATTCCTTAGCCAGCCACTCTTAGACATGTGATCTTACCTTGCTTACACATTTTATGATCTACTTGAGTTCTGGGCAGCCATTTGAGATTTTGATTGCATCTGCATTGCAATTAAGAACGAATTTGGGGATCATGGATTTTCTGAATGAATATTTAATATTCAAGATATTATATACAGAATTATTCCATACAGAAATGTAGGATAGCATCAATTTATCTAGGCTTTCTTTAGGATCTTTAAATGTAGTTTTATAAGTTTTCCACAAAGGTCCAACATATCTTTGCCAAAATTATTCTTAGGTAACACATTGATTTTTTTTATTGTTAATGTTATCTTTTCTCAATTATATTTTCTCATATTTGCTGCTGGTTTATGGGAACACAATTGATTTGTGTTCTGAGAGTCTACCCAGCAGACTTACAGAACTTTTTCTTTCTTCTAATTATTTATCTGTAGATGTTCTTAAGTGCTTTTACTGGAAACAATTATATTGTCTGCAATGTCCTTTTGTGGGGGTCAAACATGAGTCTCCCCAGAATGTGCCCCCACTACCACTGGCATAGAGATTATTTACAACTGAAAACAATTAATGCCCTACAAACTCAGGAGGAGTCTTTACCTGCCCTTTACCTACCTAAAGGAGCTCAGGTAGGAAACCTGCTTTAGGAAAGGAACTTGAACACAGTCATTTCAGCACATGTGAATGAAGAGTGTGGCAGACAGGGAGGATCCAAGCCGAATCTCTAACTCTAGATTCCCTTCCTTTCCCCTTCTTTCTGGGTGACCCTGCATGAACTGGTTGACCACATGTTTGCTTTCTCGTTGACCTGTAAATTGCCCCTTTTTAATCCAAAATGGCATATTTACCTCATTTTGCCTCCGTGTCTTTGGAATTTTCATGCTTATGTGAATTCCTCCATATGCATGTATTAAAATTTGATTTTCTCCTGTTAATCTGCTGTATGTCATTTGAATTATTCAACCAGCCAGAAAGAACTAAAGGAAGAAAAGGGAAAGTTTTCTTGCTAGATACTTTTCAACCAATTATTTCAGTGTTGAATAGAAGCGTTGATATGTGCAGGCTTGTCTCCATCTTCCCCTCCAAGTGAACATCTCTAACTTTCCACAGTTAAATATAAAGTTTCTTGTTGATTTTTCTGGTAGAGAGTCTAATTTCCTTTTATTACTAGTCTAATAACTAAGACAGTTTTTTAAAATGATAAATACATGTTAAATTTTATCAAAGCATATTAAGTAGCTGTTGAAGTGGTCATATGGTTTTTCTTTGGTCTGCTGATGAGATGATTAATGACATTAGTATGTTTTCTAAAACATCATCCATGTATTTTTGAGAGTTTGGCCTATGACTCTTCTATTCATCAGAATAACTTTTAAAAAACAGATTAATTGTGTCTTGAATACCTGGTAGAATCTTCCTAGAAAACCAAATAGAACTGTTATCTGTTTTACTCGTTATGTATTCACTGATTCAGTTTCTTTAATGATTGCAAATGTATTTAAATTCTAATTTCCTCTTTAGTTTTCTAAAGCTAAATATATGTATAACCAGAGGTTGGTCTATTTCATGAACAGCTTTTTAACAGCATTGCTATTGTTGATTCTTTCTTTGTAACTTTATAATCTTTCATCACTATGTGATATTAATGACGTTATTTCCCTTTGCTATTTTCTTTTTCTGACTTGTTGAGTTGGACTTTTAGCTTGTCAATTTCAGTCTTTCTTTCCTAATGTCTGTAAATACTACTTTAGCTACGTCATGTAAGTTTGTTTGTGTTGTATTTTCATACAAAATATGAATTTTTCTGATTTCCATTGTCTTCTATGTTCTATGTGTCATTACAAATGTGGCTTACAGCCCGGCTGGTGTAGCTCAGTGGATTGAGCGCGGGCTGGAAACCAGAGGGTCCCGGTTCAATTCCCAGTTGGGGCACATGCCTGGGTTGCGGGCCAGGTCCCCAGTGAGGACCATGTGAGAGGTAACCATACATTGCTCTTTCTCCCTCCCTTCTCCTCTCTCTGAAAATAAATAAATAAAATCTTAAAAAAAAAAAGAAATGTGGCTTACAATTGACAAATATGAAATATTTTAAGTGTCTTACTTAAAATGATTAATTAGTTGGCCAAGGTGGAGGCGTAGGTAGATACAATTTGCCTCCTTGCACAACCAAAAGAAGGACAACAACAAAAGAAAAAAAACTAACCAGAACTGCCAGAAAATCAAACTGTACTGAAGTTCGACAACCAAGGAGTTAAAGAAGAAACATTCATCCATACCAGCAGGAGGGGTGGAAACAGGCAGCGGTGGCAGAGAGGACTCACTGCGAGGCGTTGGCTGAAGGACCAGGTTGGCGAGGTGGTGGCTGGTGAAGCATTCAGCCCCATATTTGCATGCGGATAAAGCGGGAGGAACAACTGCAGAGAGACATAGACTGTGCAACCCAGGGTTCCAGTGAGGGGAAATAAAGCCTCAAAACCTCTGATTGAAAAAACCTGTAAGGTTTGTGGTGGCGGGAAAAATATAGCTTTAAAACCTGTATTTTTGATATGGGTTGGAGAGACCCACCGGGTCCTGGAACATACACAAAACCACCCACCCGGGAATCAGCACCAGAGGGCCCAGTTTGCTTGTGGATAGCGGGGGAAGTGTGTCTGGCTCTCAGCATTGTTCCTTCTCAAACCCCTCCCCCACATACAGCACCACTAGACAGCAATGTGGGTTACCCTGCCCTGGCGAATATCTAAGGCTCCGCCCCTTAAAGTGTAACAGGCATGCCAAGACAAAGACACATGGCCCAAGTGAAAGAACAGATCAAAGCTCCAAAATTAGATCTAAGCAATGAAGAGATAGCCAACCTATCAGATTTCAAAACACTGGTAATCAGAATGCTCACAGAAATTGTTGAGTATGGTCACAAAATAGAGGAAAAAGTGAAAGCTTTGCAAAGTGAAATAAAGAAATATATATAAGGAGCCAACAGTTAAAGGGAAGGAAACCGGGACTCAAATCAATGGTTTGGAGCAGAAGGAAGAAATAAACATTCAACCAAAGGAGAATGAAGAAACAAGAATTCAAAAAAATGAAGAGAGGCTTAGGAACCTCTGGGACGGCCTTAAATGTTCCAACGTCCAAATCCTAGGGGTGCCAGAAGGAGAAGAGGAAGAGTAAGAAATGGAAAATTTATTGGAAAAAATAATGAAGGAGAACTTCCCCAATCTGTCAAAGGAAATAGACTTCTAGGAAGTCCAGGAAGCTCAGAGAATCCCAAAGTTGGACCCAAGGATGCACACACCAAGGCACATCATAATTACATTAGCCAAGATTAAAGATAAGGAGAGAATCTTAAAAGGAGCAAGAGAAAAGGAGACAGTTACCTACAAAGGAGTTCCCATAAGACCACCAACTGATTTGTCAAAAGAAACCTTGCCTGCAATAAGGGGCTGGAGAGAAGTATTTCAAGTCATGAAAGGCAAGGACCTATATCCAAGAATACTCTATCCAGCAAGGCTATCGTTTAGTGTGGAAGGGCAGATAAAGTGCTTCCCAGATAAGGTCAGTTGAAGGAGTTCATCATCACCAAGCCATTATTATATGAAATGTTAAAGGGACTTATCTAAGAAAAGTAAGATAAAAACTATGAACAGTAAAATGGCAACAAACTCACAACTATCAACAACTGAACCTAAAAAAAAAACAGAAACAAAAATGAACTAAGCAAACAACAAGAACAGGTACAGAATCATAGAAATGGAGACCACATGGAGGGTGAGGGGGAGATTGGGGGAAAAGGTACAGGGAATAAGAAGCATAAATGGTAGGTACAAAATAGACAAGGGGAGGTTAGGAATAGTATAGGAAATGGAGAAGCCAAGGAACTTCCATGTTCCTTGAACTAAGGAGGGGGAATGCTGGTGGGAGGAGGTGCAGGGCAGAGGGGAATAAAGGAGAGAGAAAAATGGGACAACAGTAATAACATAATCAATAAAATATACTTTACAATGATTGATTTGTAACCTAAATGTATGATATTGAATATTCAGAATTCATTGAGACTTGCTTTGTAGCTCCAGACTTGCTTAATTTTTGTAAATTTTGATAACTGTTTGTAAATATTGATAATTGTTTTTCTCAGGATATCTGAATTCATACTTTTCATCCTGTGGCATCAATCAGTCAGAGAATGTACTCCATCAGTAACTGTGGATTTGTTAATTTTCCTTATAATTTTGTAGATTTTTACTTTTTATATTTAGAAACCATTTTGTTAGGTTTGTACACATTTGTGTTTCCTAATGAATTGAATCTTTTTTTTTAGATAGTGAATTTATCTGGAAAGGATTTTATCTTTAAAACCTATATTTCTGATATGGGTAATTTTAAACTATCTTTACTTTGACTGGTATTTATTTGCCTGGTATATTTTTCCCCATTGTGTTATTGTGCTCTTGGACATAATTAGATTTTACATGTTTACTGAAATTCTACTAGTTCTTCTCTTCCTACATGTTTTTCTTTCCATTTGCCTTTTTTCCAGCCTTTTACAGGATTGATCAAGTTATCTTTATTTCATCTTTTCCCCTCTCTGCTGTTTTCGAAGATTGTACCTGTTGGTTCCTCTTTTGCTATTACATTACTACCCTTGGTATTTTCACACGTGTGCTTGAGTTACATTCTAACATATTCCCACTCTTTCCTGGAATCTCTCTCCCTTCCCCATTTCCTTGTTAGTCCCTACTCATCCCTCAAATGTCAGCTCAAATGCCGCCTCAATGCTGCCTGTCCTGACCTTCCAGACTAAACCAGACACCCTTATACTTGTCTCTCCTAGCATTTATCAGGGCTTATGATTACACGTTTGTGGGATCAGTCCTCGATACCCACCTCTCCCGCAAAGACTGTAATTCCTGCAAAGGCAGTAATTGGCTCTGTTGCTCTATTCTATTCTTAATGCACAGCTCAGTGCCAGTGCACAGGCTGTGCAACGACCTTGGCTGAAAGCAGGAAAGCAGAGATGGGGAGAGGGCTGCATGGGTGGCAGTGTGGAGAGATGAGGACGCAGGGATGCCAGACTGGAAGAGCCTTCATGTTCTCCTGCTGAACCCAGAACAGAAACAGTGATGGACAAAACACAAGGGAATGTTATTTCTTTCTCCTGTTCCGAAGTCCAGAGGTGACAGTCCATGGCTGAGATAGGGGCTCCAAAGGGTAACCAAGGATTCAGGGTCATTTTTTTCGCTCTCCTCTTCTTGGCTCATGGCTTGTATTTTCAAGGTTACCTTACAGTCCCGGATGTTGACTCTAATTTCTACTGGCAGTCAAGTTCCAGGCAGGAATGCAGAAGTGTCATCAGAACCGCCATGTTTTTCCTTGGGTCAGCCTGCCTGCACACACTGGCTCAGAGAAACGCATGAGCAGAGCTTTGCAGTATAGAAAGAAAAATAGTTTAACATTGAATTGGCCAATCCGGACTGGGGAGTTAATCTAAAAATCTGACACTCAGATGGTGTGTAGGTTACGGATTATACAACAGGGTAAAATCACTGGGCACTGTGGATTAAGGGCTCAGGGTCATGCTGGGAGCAGATTGATCAGAGGTGAGGTGAGGGTAAAACATCATTTCTTCAGGTCTGGAGGGCAGGTTTGAGGTCTTTTCTGAAGTTCCTCTGTCCAGCGGTCATTTCACCTTTAGGATCAGGAAATGAACCATAAATTAGGTCAAGGTACTATCTTTATCCTGCCAGAGGTCTGGACTGCGTGACCATTAGGTCCAGGCCATGGTCTTCTGCTGCCTTGGGGGTTGCTGATTATCTGGGGGGAAAGTCTGGGTTTCTGAGGGGTATATATGTAGAGAGAGATCTGACTTCTATAGCTGGGATTTACGACTAAATTTAAAGCCACGAGGACCCTCGTTTTCAGGAGGGAAGGGCAAGAAAGATCACACCCAGTTAGCTGTTGCCCCCTTTTATGAACCCTACTGCCTTACATCTTATTGGTCACAACTAAGTTCCATGGAAGTTGCTTTTTCTTTCTTTCTTCTTTTTTACAAGCCAGGCAGATTGCAATTCAATATCAGTTGTGTGCTATTAAGAACGAGTGGGGTGGTGTTGTTTGGGGATGAGCAGTGGTATAGAGCTGCAGACGGAAGGCGCAGGGAGACCTGGGCCAGTCAGGGGAGGAGCTGGTGTTCTGGGTGAGGGAAGTTCATATTCTTTTTTTTTTTATTTTTTATTTATTTTTTAGACAGAGGAGAAAGGAGGGAGAAAGAGAGGGAGGATCAGCAATGTATGGTTGCCTCTCACATGGCCCTCACTGGGGACCTGGCCTGCAACCCAGGCATGTGCCCTGACCGGGAATCGAACCGGGATCGTCTGGTTCCCAGCCCACGCTCAATCCACTGAGCTACACCAGCCAGGGCGGAAGTTCATATTCTGCATTAAGGTGACAGTGATGGGAATGGAAGGGAGGGTCTGAAGTGAGGTGACAGAAGGGTGACGGGACTCTTGACAACTCATCTTCCCACTTATTTGCTTCAGCAGACACTTGGCCCACTGGTCACTTTCACTTAGTAGATATTCTTTTCATTTACTTCAAGGTCATCATGAGTTAATCTCCCTGCTAAATGATGGAATAATCTGAGGCAGAGTAATTTGTATTTCTAAACCTTGCAGGATGAAGTTTATTTTTGAAAATTTATTTCCAAACATACTTATTTTCCCCAGATTTCTATTATCAAAGACAGAGGATTATAGAGGACACTGGTTAATGAGTATCAAGCATATCTGTTTTAAAAGTACAGCCATTCTTTGCTTATGGACACTGAAGATATATACAAGGCTCCATGTCAGAAAATAACTCTCAGGAAACCATATGGATGCTTTATCTCCATGCCATGAAGCATCTGCATTTCCCCCAGGTAATCCAAAAATCATTTAAAGCCAGCATTTTTCTTCTCCCCATACCATGCTTATAAAAACACAACTTGAGGTGGTTTGAGCACAATTTTATTTTAAGGAAATTGGGTTGCTAGAAACATATATCTAGAAATTTAACCACAAAGACAAGGCAAAATACTTCTAGAGGTGGTTTTCACCTGGGGGTGAGTTCTGGTGAGCTCAAAGGTAGCAAGCTCACCTGGGTTGGGTGAGGCCAGGTGGCTCTGTCAGCCTCCGGGGAACACCTGGCAAACACGGGAAGCCGGAAGCAGGCCCTGGGTGGACGTGGGTGGCACTCAGACTTCAGAGAAGGGGGAGTGGCGCAGTGGCCAGTCTGCAGCCTGGCAGAGGGCTGTCGAGCAGGTGCCCTTGTGGTTGCCCTCGTCCTTCAGTTTAAGGTCCAGGTCTGCACTTCGTCCCATGCCCACTTATGCTCACTCTCAGGTGTGCCACAATAATTTTATTTCTATTCTCTTTTAGTTTCTGGCCATTGTTTTTGAGTAAAACTGGCCTGCTTACCTCTGCCATGGGAGAAGGCTGCTATCCTAAAGGGCAGGTGAGCATTTCTAGGGGTAAAATAATTTTTACCCTGGTGAAGCTCAAGGGCCTCGAGTATGGCCTCCCTGAACTCTCCCCACGTGGTGACTCAGCTGTCAAGTCTCTGGGGAGCATGACAGCTTATCTGCAGCCATATCGTGGGTCTTTCAAGCACTTGAAATAGTATATGAAAAAAAACTAGCACTAGGCAATCTTAGTGAGGCATAAAACTGCATATTGTTTTATCAATGTTTGGCCATTTTAAGAAAAAAACTAATGGAGCTGATCAGAGGCTCTAGCAGTTTTTTTCAGCTCT
The DNA here is from genome assembly GCA_004026765.1 of Micronycteris hirsuta. Taxonomy (NCBI): domain Eukaryota; kingdom Metazoa; phylum Chordata; class Mammalia; order Chiroptera; family Phyllostomidae; genus Micronycteris; species Micronycteris hirsuta. Next base: position 22,466 of record PVJI01018917.1, read on the forward strand.
AAAATGCCACGGATCTAAAAGGAGGAAAACAGGAGTAAAAAGGGAACACCTATGGATGACGATGGCAATGTGTCTCTTGGCTCATCTGCAGGAAAATCTGGTTAAGATGTAAATGTCCATAGGTCACGACTTCTGGACTGAGGTTTCTCATGATACTAATACAATCACATGCGTTGTAAAGGTCACAGATAGAGGTGCCCCTTGAAGGTCACTCCTGACCACAGCAGCATCTGTATCTCCAACGGGTGACATTCTTTTCAGCCCCTCCCTGCTGTTCCCCTCTAAGGTGGCAGTTTATTGGTGTAGCTGAAATTCAAGCACAAGGGAGAGAAATTGAGACAAAACCGGTTAATTATTTCAGAGACATAAGACATCCCTCATATCGCTGCAGAAATTGAGGTGAATCAGGAAATGGATGGCGTTTTTCAGGTCACATGAATCAGCGCCCCAAAATTCATCATTTTCACCGAGTGTCTGGTTGGTTTGCTCATTCTTTTACATTGTGTGCATGGCTGGCATGAAACAGTTTAGGGAAAGCTATAATTTTATTTTTAAAAGAGAACTAAACAGTTTAGTTTTAAAATGGTCATCTCTAGTTCTACAATGTAAGAAGCTTACTGTAGGAAGTTCTTCAGTGAGTAAAACTTTATTTTTTAAATATATATATTTTTAGATTTTATTTATTTATTTTTAGACAGAAGGGAAGGGAGGGAGAAAGAGAGGGAGAGAAACATCAATGTGTGGTTGCCTCTCATGTGGCCCCCACTGGGGTCCTAGCCTGCAACCCAGGCATGTGCCCTGACTGGGAATCGAACCATTGACCCTTTGGTTTGCAGCCCGCGCTCAATCCACAGAGCTACACCAGCCAGGGCCAGTGAGTAAAACTTAAAAAACAAAACAAAACACCCAACAAACCCAGAAATTTCACTTGGAACAAGGGAACACTTGTGGATTCTTTAAAATAATTTTATTGTATAGACTTCTATGCTGGGCCCTGGGTATTTACCATACCTGCATTGCTTCCTTTCTCTTTCAGTGCTTACAAAGGACACACCTGCCAACAGGTTCCTTTAAGCTAGCTCAGGAAAGTTAAGGAACTTTTCCTAGGTCACAAGGTGAAATCATAACCTCGGTTTAGGGCCATTTCACTTTAAGGATGCACTCTAAATTATTATTTGGTTTCTCCTCCATTCTCATTATTAATTTGTTTGTCATTCATTATCATTAAACATATATATTTTAACAATGCTTGGGTGTAGCCTGTAAACTGCCTGTGAAATTGACCTCCCTCCCCCATATACACATAAAGTTACACAATTTATTGAGTTAAACGTTATCTTATCAGCCCTCCTGGGTTATGGTGCAGAAAACTAAGTTCTTTTCACTGCTTAGCTCTCTGTATATATGCCAAGGGTTTTTTTTTTTTTTTTTCCCAAGTGTACATGCCGTTAACTGTAATGTTGAAGGCAAGGACAGGATTAACTATACATTTTTATCCTAATTTCTGTCTCCCTTTGCCTTGGTGGCTAGAGGCTCCAAAGGTACCCATCCACCCAAGGCTGCAAGGTCAAGAGTACGGTAATGTCCTCCCTCCCCTTCCCTCCACCCTCCCAGGGGCTGAGCAGCCAGGCCAAACCTTGGCCGCCTCCTCCTCCCAGGGCGTTCCTAGGCCTGGGTGCCACGTAGGCAAGAGAGTCGGAATGTCAGGAATGGAGCTAGTGCCCTTCAAGCCAAGCACAGAACTGTTAAGCTGTTCCATAAGGTCGCAGGGGCCAGGCAGCTGCTGGACACCAGCCTGATGCCCCTACCCAACCCAGGTTAGAATGCCTCTCAAAGAGGCGCTCAGCTACTGACATTTCCTCCCAGAGGTCTTAAAGCAAATCCCAGGGAGGCCTTGAGTTCCCAGGCAACTCATCACAGGTGTGAAAGAGACTTCAAGAGTTTGGCCTGGGCTTCTGTGGAAACCTTCAGAATTGCTTTCTTTCAATTCTTTGATTAAAAAAGTATTTTCCAAAGGAAACACAAATCAATGTCAAGTTGCATTTCTATAGCTCTTCTCTTGGATGTGACTGGCTGTGACACCTTCCGGCCAGTGGAGGGTTCCCTGCATGCGTGAGCTCAATGGCAGTTATGAGGACACTGGCCCATGACCAGTATGGGGTATCTCAACAGCCTGCCCCTGCCTCGCACGATATGTGAACGTGTGCCATAGGGACACACTATGTCACTAGCTAAGAGAGGAAATCGGTGGGGCGTTCATGCGTTTCCTTTTGCAAGGGGAACTCAAAAGCCACCCTCTGAAGTCCAGACGGAGAAAAAAGGCCTCAGAGATACTGTCCCCACCCCTACGCAGAGGAAAAGGGTCACATGCCGCTTTTTGGAGTTCCAAGCAGAGGCTTTGCAACAAAATATCAAATTCTAGGAGTCTTGAAAAGTACTTCAATTTCCAATTATGAATCTTTTCACCTGAGTACTTGCTTGACAGAACCAGAGATTCTGCAAAAGTGCAACAAGTAAAATTTAGTCCCAGAATTAGACAAGCTGACCTTGTCCATCCAGAAGCTCCTCTTTTAACGCTCAGCGTAGTACTTGAGAAACCCCTGACCTGCCTCCCGGGTTCGTCCGAGTTGCTCCTGTCTCTGAACTTCGCTGAAATCGGTCCGAACTAGGCTGGAGGCTCACCCCCAAATCGCTCCTCCAAGAACCCGCAGGAACTCTAGGTCTTGAAGGAGTTTCCAGCTCAGACCCCGCAAGAGCATGTCTTAGAAAAAGGAAAAAGTCACAAACTCAGGAGTCCGGGAGGACCAGGGCATCCCTGCCCACCCAACCACGCGGCCGCCATCCTCCGGGGGGCACCCACATACCTGGAGCAAAGGCCGGCAGAGTGGACGCGCTACGTCTAGGTCTCGGCCCGCACCGCCTCCCGTCCTTTATAACGCGCTTCTCCCCGCCCCCCTCAAAGTAGCCACGTCCGAGCGACGGGACCTGGGCGGGGAGCCACCGAAGGTCCACGCGAGTGGCCGGGGGAGGCAGGCCCCGAAAGTCCAGGCTCGGGTGCATTCTCACCAGGGAGGCCGTAGCAGGGTTCCTGGGGTGCAGAGGTGCCGTAGGCTCAGAGGGGGTCCAGACTGGGGAAGGGGCGGTGTAGGGGGCGGGGCCTGGGAGGTCAGGCACGGGGTGGAGCGCTCGGGTTTCACTCCAGCTGGGAGGGGGAGGAGGAGGCGCGGCGGCGGGGGCGGGGCGGGGGCGGGGCGGGGGCGGGGCGAGCCAGCCCCGCGCTTCTTGCTTGCACCCCGCGCAGCTCTACTCGCGGGGAAGGTGGCGCCGGCGGCGTCTGCTGTAGCTGCGACCGCTCCCTTGCGCTGCCCTCCCGCAGCGGGTGGGCTCCGCGACCCACGACCGGCCGCGGCCCCTTCGGGGCGGTGGCCCCCAGACTTAACCTTCCCTCCGTGGGGACAGCCCGGTCCTTAGGGCCCATCCCGGGGGCTTCCCTGTGGAGCTTGTTCGGGCACCCAACTTTGCCTCGTTGCCCGTCGCCCACACTGGGAAAGAACCTGCTTCATCCCCGGCCAGCCGCGATCCAGGGGACGGTGAACCTGCCACTCAAGTGGCGCCCCCGGCCCGGAGCGTAGCAAGTGGGGTGCGGCTCTGGGGAAGTGGCGGGGCAGTGGCGGCTGCTGCCTCGATTTCCCTCTCCGGGCACTGAAGAGGACACTCAGATCTCTCCCAGGTTCCAGGCGCTGGATGACTAGTACCAGGAGCGCGCATCGCACCTGGTGAGCGACCCCTCCCGCCCCATCCTTGCGTAGCCGTGGCCGCAACCCCACTGTGCTGCACTGCTGGCCGGGACCCGGGGGCGGCAGAGATCGGAGGGTGGGTCTTGTGCACGTTGGGCAAGGTCTATCATCAGGCCGGAGCGGGGAACCGCGGGTGGTGGCGCGTATAGGATTAGGAGGACTACCAGTAGTGCGGAGGCTATTACAGTTGAGCTAGTGCACCAGCTGGAAGTTTGTGTCCCTGCCTTTGCCGAGGCTCGAGGGTGCAGAGGTAAGGAGCGGAAGCGACCCCATGGGCGACCAGTCGGTGGGCTAGATGGGACCCCTACCCAACACCCCGGGAAGGTTCGCAGTGGAGGTCTGTGCCCGTATCCCGCGCGCGCCCAGGCATGCATCGACGGGAGCGAAGAGCTGGGGTCCCGGTGCCCGGCCCTTCCTGGTCCCATAGCCTTTGCCTAGCAGCCCGGCTGGGTCAGCTTTTTCTGTTCCAGTTACAGCGGTTTTGCGGCGCGCGTGAGAAACTGGGAGGAAGTGGGACTTGGGCTCAACTCCGCCAAGCGCTTTGGTTCATAGGGAAGATTGAGGCCGGGTACCGCTCAGAAATCCTCGGCCGGGATGCAGAGGCCCGGGGAACCGCCTGCCTGGTGGTCTGCAGGCGGGCGAGTCCCTGTCTGCGGGCATCTTTCCGCCCTCCGCGGATTTCGCATCCTCTGCCTTAGGGTTTCGGGGACGGAGTCAGATCTGGGCGCTGGAGGGAACTGGTTCTCCGGAGATGTCCGGGGAAAACACCGCGGAGGAGTGATATTTGTGTGATTGCTTCCCGCGGCGGAGTGATATTTGTGTGATTGCGGGTCCTAACAGAGTCAGATCCTGATTCCGCGGGCTTTGGCGGGAAGCTCGTTCACCTCCTTGCCCTTTCCTTGCTTTGTACCTGGATGAGGCTACTCAGAGTTGGGATTTAACTTTCCTGCGCCTGCGGCGTCCCGGGGATCCCCGGAAGGGGGCGCTGAGAGCGAGCGCTGGAAGAGCAAGAGAGGATGCTGAGAGCAGCGATGAGGTCCTGGGTGAGTGGGTGCGGGTCCCAGTCTGCAAACAGCAGGACCAGGCAGATCTTGGAATAATTGCATAGGGGTGGAGGGTGGCGGCAGCTGATCTGTGGACCAGAGGGAGCTGTCAGCGTTGATAGAAGAAGGAACAGGAAAGGTGGTTGCCAAACACAAGTCCTTTAAATAGAAATGTTCCTTCCAGAGACAAACACATCCTACTGCAAACTCTTCCTGTCTGTGCATCTGTCTCTCCTCAGAAAAAAAAAATCGAAATTGAGTGAAGGTAATATGATTTATGTTTAATACTGACGTAAAGTTATGCTTCTCAGGAGAACATTAGTTAAAATGCTAGGAGTTACAAATGATTGTTACAGCCTGTTTTTAAGGAAAACAATCGTATATCACTGTTAGTGTCTCCAGAAGAGCCCTGTCATCATGGCCAAGTTCGGGAACAGCAGATATGTTATTATAGGTAGCCTCTCCAAAGGAGGCACAGAAAGACAAAAACAGACTTCACTAGGTAGGATTTTTAACGCCTAATTAGCACTGCTAAATTAATTGCTAACTAATGCCAGTTTCATTATTGGACAGAGGATATTTATCGTGCACTATTTTGAATGACCAGTTCACAATTTCAGTTCAAGCAGATGATAACTTAAGTTGTATATCACTTAAATAACTTTTCTGGTTGCTGATTTTGTTTACCCCAGAAGAAATATGGATTTTTTTTAACTACCAAAGATTTTTATCCTTTTTTTTTTTTTTTTTAATGAAAAGCAGTCCATAATGTAACGGTTTGGATCACCTGAAACACAGATTTCATTTTGCTTGAGTTTCTCTGGTAAAAATTTTGCCACAAAGTAACTACTCCTCCTGGGTGTTGCACCACACTGGTGGATGGAACTGTGGGGTAATGAACTAGTACCTGATTTTACATATGTTTAGCCTGTATGCACTTTTCTTAACAGGGCGAGGATGGATGATGCTGATCATTTTATGCCTTGTACGAATTGTACTAACCTATTTGATAGTTTTAATGGCGAACAGCTGTGAGATCCCTGCTGCGAGCAAGGACTTTGGTCTCCTGGGTGGTCAAGTTTGTCTCTGTCCAAAAGACGTTTTTTGAGATGTTCAGCATTTGCTAATAATAAGCCTGTTTTCTTCACTGCCCTTTTCTTTTAAAATTATTTGTTTGCCATTTCTGGATAGAGTGAAACATAGAAACATATAGCGTGCATTTTGGCTTAAGTTTTAGAGAGTTCGTGGTCCTTCTAAAGTCTGGTCCGTGGCTTTGCAGTAAGAAATCTTGCTTCACAGTCACTTTAGGCTCTTGATCAGGGACAAATGTTAAAACCAAGAAACTTGTCTCTCTGTTGTATGCTAATTGCTCAAAATAACAGATGTCAGCATCTTGAGACTATGTCAGATGTTCTTGATATTAGGGAGAGCTGCTTAACTGAACCATTTAACAGTTTTTCATTAACTTGGTGATTATTTTTAATGATTCCAATTTTTTCTTGGTCGTAAAGTCATTGAAATTAAGGCTTTGCTTGTGATATACATAAATGTCCAGCCAAAGGTATAAAGGCATTCCATCTCATAAACAAGTAATCATGAACTCTTGAGTTAACTAAGATTGGAAACTAATCCTGAAGAAGGGGTTTGGATTACAAATCATATGGTTTGCAGGCTACAACAAATCAATCAGTTTATAATGTGCCCCAGTCAAGGAATCCAATTCTGTAGGAGCATGTGTACAGTGTAGGAGAAAAGTGGTCCCACATCCTGTAGTAATTTCTTCGTTAGTCTTGATTCAACAATTATGCCAAGTTTGTGTTTAAAAATGCTCTGACTTTGTTGCTCTTGTTACTTAGACAAAGTGCTTAGGGTATAAATATAAACCAAGGGACACATTTTTATGTTTAGTGTTAAATACTTTTAAAATGTAAATTAAAGTGTCTAACAAGTTGAGTTATGCCAGCCTGGGAAGTGTGTGAGACCTTGTACATTTCTGCCTACCTGCATCTTTGTGCACATTTAGACAAAGTGAACCATTTTCTTGAGTCCTAAGATGACTGTGTATATATGTTTTAAGTTGTTTATCTTTATGCACTCATGTTGATAATACAGACATTTTCACATATGTTCCCAGCAAGTTTTTTATATTGAGATGCAGAAGTTTTGTTTAAAATTACTGGTCTTTATCACTCTGCCTGCTGCCTTGCAGAAATGATTTGCCACAAGTAGGGAGAAATCTGCTGTCTCTTATTCCTGCACAAGTTGGTTGCATCCTAAAGATAAATTCAACAGGTGAAGAGTAGCCCATTGGCAAGTAGGTTGAAGAAGAAATGCTTTTGGTATGCTTGATAAATATGTTATTTATTTCTTTGATATATTTGTCAGGTCCTGGTTATCTGATATATAAAATAAATTTCTTACAGCAAGAAGAGGAGGAAAACATTAAAGCACATTAGAATATACATAGATAAACTTTTCACTTCTAGCAAGCCTACCCAAAACTTGTTTTGATTCAGAATTTAAGCCAAACAGAACAAAGCAAATGAAAACTTGATCCAAGAAAAAAGGTAGCCCATGTAAGTGATCTATTGCAATGGACTGGTATTGACAGCATTACTCTTTGTTGTCTGAGGGTTCTAGAGCTAAGGAAACCTGGCTCTGAATGTCACACAACATTTTGAAGTCAGGCAGCTTCAGAGAGAAGTTACATTTCACCCGGGGCATGACATTTAAAACAGAATTTACCCAACAGTGGGCTCAAGAAGACAGAACATTTCCCAAAAGAGTCACCGTGATCTTTTTTAAAAAATCCCTTCTTTCTGTCCCAGATTAATGGTTATTTGATGAGAGCAAAGATGAGTACACTTTATTTCCCTTTTCTAAGTTTTAAAATATACCGGCAAAATACTGTTGCATTTGAAAAAAAATCATTTCATTCTTCATCCTTTTTCACCTCATATACTAACATTGGTTTCCTGAAGAATATTGAAAAACACTATCTTTCGAAAGAATACTTTTTTTTTAAAAAGCTGGTGAATTGCTTTTATTTCTGGAAGGCCATGAACCCACTAATCTTTTATCTTCTCATCTTTCATTCATTATCTGTCACTGTATCTCTGTGGAATTGGCTAGCCTAGATAGAATTCACGTAGAATGATGAGGAAGTATACACTGGAACAATTTTATTTTATGCTGCATTTTTATGTACATTTGAGAGTAGATCACATTACTGTTACAGGTAATTCAATTACAGATATGTATGATCAGTAACGAGGAGAGTGATGCCGGCAGAAACCAACTGTGTGGGGAAATACCGTATTTGCTGAGATGTGAAATTAAGTAAGTTCTAGGCAGTGACAATCAGGATTGAGCAAGGACAAATTGTTCACAGGAAATAGAGCCTCTTTTCAATCACTTCAAATCCACGTAACAGTTGGCAACGATATATGAGGCGCCTATGCAAAGAAAAGCAGCGCCAAGGAAAAGTCAGAAGAAAAATTCTGCTGAGCAGTTTTCTGTGAGTTGTCTGGAACATCAAAGACGGCTAGTGCTTGGCTCAAACTTCCCAGAAGAGACGCGTTTCTCATAAACTGAGTCTAGATAAAATTGCACATAAGAACTACCCTTCTTGTAAAACAAACAAACAAAAATACCCCTTGGAGATGAGACACGTTTTGGAGGAGGCTTCCCAGACTGCTCTCCAGCCTGCTGTGGAGAGAGGTCACGTGGGAGGCCCGGGGCACGTCTGGGAGGACATCCTGCAACCACACAGATTTTAGAATCACTACTGGCTTCTGCGATTTCTTTTACAGGACCGAGATTTAGATCTGCCATAAACCTTCACTGATGGTAGAGCTGAGGACATTGTTTGTGTCTGGCGGCATAAAGCAGAAAGAATCGCTGTGGATGTTCCACTTCCTTTGTCCAGAAGAAATTGTAATGAAGCCGTAGCTCATGCCGGTTGACGTCCCAAGTATGAACTAAAGAAGGATTTGCTTCTGCGACATCTGTCATGAATGCCTCTGTTTTCTAGCTGTGGATTTGTCGTTAAGAAAATTAGTGCTAGAAAGCTGGGTAGAATAAGTACCAGAAGCCCACAGTTAACAGAGTCTGGAGGGGCCTCCACCTTGAACGAAGCACTCCCACGCCGCGGAGCGGTCCCCAGGGGACAGGTCCACCCACTGCGCTGGAGATGGCTCAGCAGCGGTACACAAGTTCCTGGCTAGAGTTGGGGAGCTGGAGAGGAGCGGTGTGGGCAGCAGCAGTGGACAGTGGCCTAACTGTCCCTGTGTGACTCAGGGGTGTCAGACAGAGGTTCTGTGAGGGCCCTGCCCAGAGTTTGTGGGTGGAACGTGTGGGTGGACTTGGAGATGGCCAGGTGTCAGTGGTGGGTCAGAATCCACGTGTGCATGGGGTCTGTGGGGTCTTACAGAAACAGGACCTCAAAAGATAAGGGGGGCACGGGGACTCGAAGCCTGGCAGGACTTTTCTGCAAGACTGGCTAGGATGTTCGGTCACTGGGGTCAGGCCTGGGGAATGATGACACAAAACACAGTACTGGAACTAGATCACGGTGTGGAGAACAGACGGAGGAACAGCAGGACAGAGGTCTCTGGATTTGGACGCCATGACACAGTTGAACTAGCAGGGCTACTGTGAGTGTGTGTTTGGGATGATCCTTAGGCCAGAGACCTGCAGTGGGGACGGAATTGGTTCAGTGAGGTGGGGATGGCACTGCACCTGAGGCTGGGGCGTAAGAGTCATGTGGGACCACAGTTCCCTGACCTGACTCGGCCCGGCCGCTGTTCCTCACTCCTGACGCCAGCCCCTCTGGTCTCCTTCCCAGCCTTTGTGTGTTCTCTTCCTTCTGCTTGGAAGGCTCCCTACTGTCCTCGATGGCTCACTGCTTCCAGATCTCACTGCTTTGAGGGCACCCAAATCACACTGCCTAAAGTAGCATTGCCTCTCTCCTCTCTTCCTTCAGCCTCTTTTTTTTTTCCTTCATAGCACTTTGCACTATTTATTTCTTAAAGGCTTT
>PVJI01018918.1:0-32220 GCA_004026765.1 Micronycteris hirsuta
CTTGTTTCTTCCTTCTGGTCCATCCCATTGGTTTGAGATCCAACCTCCTTTTTTTCCCTATTGGTTCCCTGTAAATCTTCCTCCATTATCCTTATCGTATTCTTCATCTGTTCAACTATTTGCGTCCACCTATTTTCCAGTTTTGTTAACAATTTGATTACAAGCATTTTAAATTGCGCATCTGATAGGTTGACTATGTGTCATCCATTAGTTGTAATTTGTTGTGGTCCTCCTTTTTGGCCATTTTCCTTCTTCTTACCTCGGTGCACTTGTCAGCTGGCAGATGCCTGCGACCTGGGTCTCTTTTTGGATGACGTTGCCTCTGGGGGCGGGGTCTGGGAGGAAGCAATGGCGGCCTCCGATCACCGAGGGCTCCCGTCACTCCTTCTCTCCCCAGCTCCCCACCGCCTCCTCTGCCAGACTCGGCTCTGCTGGCTCAGCCGTGGCCTCTCTCCGGCAGCGTCGCTGGCTTGCGGGATTCACCCCTTGTTTGGAGCCACGCCCTGTTCAGGCACTGGCAGCCTGAGTAGCGGCACAATTTGCGGCGTGAGTGAGACCCTCTGTGAGCGCTGCTTCCTCCGCCCGTTTCTGCCCCACTTACCGGCCTGGATGTTCGTTCTCTCCTACCTCCTGGGTGTCGGACTTCCCTTCAGTTCGATTCTGTCCGTTCTGGTTGTTTAACTCTTTGCTACTGCATTCATTGTTCGGACATTCTGGATGTGCGGGCAGCGAGTGCGACCACCTACGCTGCCATCTTGGCGGAAGTCCCCCAACCCCACTTTAGTGAGGTTTCCCTTTATGCAATTTCACAGTAATAATTAGTTAGTTGGCTTATTTGCAATCCATGGAAATCAAATTATATTTACATGCTCATAATAAGGTAAGGACCAGAAACACTCTTCCCATTTTATCCCGTGAAAGCCAGTAGCAGTTACATTGACTCTGCTCTGTGGACCTCTGTCCTCAAGTTTGATATCTTATTTTTATGCAAAATACTTGTAGGTTTTCTCAGTATTTTTTAAAATTGATTTAATTTTGTTTAGTTTTACCTTGTCTTCCTATTTCTGAAATGGTTTTAGGCCTAAGTTACTTAAACATACCTATTACTCATAACACCACTTCTTTGAGATGTGAAATTCCCCCAGTGTGTTTTCCAGTATACTATTATTTCATTTGTTGTGTTGAAATCTTTGAACCCTCTTGGAACTTATTTTGTGTCTACCAATTGTGTGGTCAGAATTTACTGACTTAACAGTTTCCCGGAATGCAATGCAGTCTTGACCGTGTCCTCATTGGTTATGCAGTTCTTGCTGAAAGTGGGTTGGACAAGGGCGCGCAAGGACGGGCCTAGACGAAAGTTGGAGATCCTGACGACAATCTGGTGGAACAAAGATACTTTGTCAGGCGTCAGGAGGGCCACCTCCACCCTAAGGGCCGGCCCCGGCTCGGGGCTCCCAGCTCCTGCGGGGCGGGTCCCTTACCAGCCGCTGTTAAACAAGCCATGAAAACCGCCAAGCCACAGTCTTCACTGCAAGCTGCCTGACTTGCGCTCGCCGGGCCCAGAAGACCCCATCCCCGCGAGGTGAAGCCAGTGGTGAACCCTGGAGTAACAGACTGGCTCCGCCCCCTGCTCCGCCCTCTCAGCTTCTTCTGACCGGCCATTGGCGGGCAGGGCCTCGGGGGATCGCAGCACTGATTGGCGGCTTGCTCTCACGTGGCTATCCAGGCAGGAACCTCGCCCCCTGCACCCTCACACCTCCCAAGGGAGGGAAGCATGGGAGTGCGGAGAGGACGCTTCGTTGAGGTGGCAGCGCAGCAGGGGCCCCGGGAGCCTGAGCGGTAAGCTGGGAGCCTTGCCATGTGGAACCCTCAGCTCGAGACCTTCAAAGTCCAGCCATAGGCCCCAGATGCCCTCATCCTGAGGGGCCCGAAATCCCTTCGGCATCGAGGGGCCCTCAACCGCTAACCTGGAGGACCGCACATCTCCTGATCCCCAAACAGCCTGAAAACCCCACTTCCCCTCAGCTCGGGGCACCCGACCTGCAGCTCGCCCGGAAAGACCAAATCTCCCCAAACTCAGAGACCCCGAATGCCGGCGTCCTGGAAACTAACTCAGCGATGGGGAACCTGAAGCCCCTCGAGGAGAGGCCCCAAATCGCAGCCGCAGAGGTCTCGACCCTCTCCCCCGGGCATTCCAAGTGCCCTCGGCCTGAAGACGCCAGGTCGTGTCCTGAAGGACTCCGAGCCTCTCAGCCTGAGAGATGGCGGGCTGCGGGACACCGCGCCTGCATCACGTGCAGGTCTCCCGAGAGCCCGGGGTGCAGCTCCGAGCCCTTCCCCGAGGAAAGCGCGTTTCCTGGCGCCGCCACAGGCCAGCCTGACCGACGGGCCCCTCCGACGCCGGGGCCGCGGCCTGCGGAGCCTGCGCTGAAACGGTGCAGGAGGAAGGGTGGGAACAAGGGCGCCGCCCGCGGGCAGCGCGGCCCCGCCCATCCAGCCCCTCCTCCCGCCGGGCCCCGCGTCCCCCTCTCCGGGCGCCCCGCCAACCGGGAGAAAGGCATTCGGTCCTCTTCGCGCCTTCTCCTTCCACCGGCACCTCGGACTCGGGGCCGGGGCACCATGAACCCCGACGGGGGCCCGCAGGAGCGCCCTGAGGGAGAAGCAGGGCTAGCGGGGCGGAAACCTCAGGTGAGCTGAGGGGTCGGCGGGAAGCGTGGGGACAGGGCTAGGGACAGAGCTCCGCAGATGCCCGGCCCTCTGGGTGACCCTCACTGTACTAGTGCAGAGCGCTGGTGGCAGAGACGCGACTCCCGTAGCAGGGCCAGGTCAGGGAAGTGGGATAAGGCCCAGAGTGCGAGCAGGCCCGCGGGACGTGACGGAGACACGAGGCTCAGTGCTTGTGGCACGGCGCCCCCCCCCCCGCAAGCCCCGGCCTGCTCCCTGCACCCGGGGGCAGGGAAGCCCTGCCCCGCGTGTTCTCAGGCGCATCACTGAGTTACTGGTGTTTCCACTCTCCTCCCCAGGCCGAAGAAGCTTTGAAAGATGTCTCCCTCTACTTCTCCAGGGAGGAGTGGGCAGCGATGGGCGACTGGGAGAAAGGCCTACCGGAACCTGAAAAGGAACTTCGATGTGCTCCTCAGCCTAGGTAGGGCACAGGCGCTGGGCCGGAGGGGCCTGGTGACCTGACAGGCTGCTGGGCTGGCTCCGGCTCAGGCGGCTCCATCCGACTGCAGCTCCCTCCCGTGGGGTCACAGATCAGGGGGAATTTGCTCCTTTGCGTCAGAGCAGGGCTGGCGCTGACATGTGCAGCGCTCACAACAACTCGTTTTAGACTCTCCCATCCCAGCAGAGCCAGTCACACAGGCTTCCTGGTGCTTGTTCCTCCTCCAAGCTCTTTGCTTTCAGGACAAAGATTTTATCTCTTTCCAGGTCTCAGGGCCCCTCGACCAGCTTTCATGTGTCACCACAGGCAGGCCACCGAGCTCCAGGAGGAGGACCCTGAGGACTCTGGTGAAGAATGGACTCCAAGGCAGCAAGGTGAGGAGGAGGAACCAGAGCTGCCCTCCTGACACAGACCTGGTTTAGGTCAGGCTGCATCTCAGGAGTTAACCAGGGAACAGGGTTTGCTTGTCCAGCAAACAAGCAAGATGCAAAACAGTGTATCATACAGTGAGGGGCTATTCCTGTAAACTTTCTCGTGTGCAGAATAATCATATATATTTATAGATACATTAATAAGCAGTAAATGTATAAGAACATACAAGTGAATAAGAAATTACTAATACAGAATAGCCATCGCAAGTGAGGGCGGCAGGTCTGACCAGGGAGGAGAGTTCCAACACCTGGCTGCCCGATGGCCAGAATGGGGACAGCCGGGAAACAGTATTAACCATGGTGATTACGGGAGTTGAGGGGAAGGCCAGGGCAGGGAGTGGCTGATCACCGTATGATTTCCTGATGTTGGCCATGGTGCCATTCTGTCTATTACCATGTGTGTTTGGTTGGTAGGGTCAGTCCACTTTCATGGGTCTGGGGTTGAAACACAGCAGAAGTCAAGATGTGATCTTTAACTTGACTGGAACTCTGTTTCTGTGGTCAACAGACTGTTAATGCTGACCAGAGTCTAATGATTAAGGAAGGGCGTGGATGGCCAGTATGTGCATGGGTGGGAGGATACCAGAGAAAGGAGGCAAGGTGGTCGTGGTACCCTCAGCCTGGACAAGGCCAGTGTGAATGAAGAAAACAGGAAGGAGAAAGGGTTGTGTTAAAGACATGGAGTTTCCGTGCAGTTACTTTTATTACATTTTCATCAGGAAAGGCCAATTTATTTTATAATAAATGTAATAGATGCTTTATGAACATAGACAAAGTGTCATCTATGCTTCATCCTATTTTTCTTATCATTCTAATGAAATTAGTTGATGACCCCAATAGAAGCATAGGCCTGATGACACCTCAGAAAACATTTTCCAATCATCCTTGGATCATTCTTGGACTACTCTCACTCAGAATTCTGTGTCCCTAATAAGAATCTCCAGATTTTGGAGACATTTACCAACCAAAACACTAATTTCTCATCATCTTTCAGTCAAACCTTCTTGGGTGGCCTTCAGAAGGGAACACAGTAAACACCAGAAGGTGAGTATTTCCCAAATCCTGTTGACAAGAAAATTTTCCTCATGGATAGAAATGCAGGTAAGAGTAGGAAAATGCAGAAAGTATCCTAGAACTGCTGCCTTCATTTCCTGGTCTCTTCAACACATTGTCTGATATTATCATCTTTTTTAAAAGATTTTATTTATTGATTTTTTAGAGAGATGGGAAAGGAGGGAAAAAGTGAGGGAGAGAAGCATGTGTGAGACATGCCTGTATAGGTTGCCTCTCACATGCCCTCAAGTAAGAGACCTGGTTCATAACCCAGGCATGTACCCTGACCAGGATGGAAGTGGTGACCTTTCAACTTGCAGGCCAGCACTGAATCCACTGAGCCACACCAGCCAGGGCTCATCATCATCTAGTTAACTACGATAGCAACAACAGTAACTACCAGTTGTTTCATTCTCACAATGTTTCAGACTTTAAGAATTCTATGTGAATAAACTCACTTAAATGTTACAACAACCCGATGAGGTAGGTAATGTAACTGTCACCATTTACAATGAGGAAAGTGAGCTTTCAGAGATATAGAAATGTTTGACTATATTTCTAAGATCACAGTATCAATAGTAGCGCAGTCTAACCCATATTTGCTTCTCTAAACTACTTACAAATTCATTAAAACTTTCATAGTTTTGCCCTGGCCACCATGACCAGTTGGGTGTCATCCTGCAAAGCGACACATCGCCGGTTTGATTCCTGCTCAGGGTGCATGCCTGGGTTATGGGCCAGTTTCCTGGTTGGGGTGTGTGTGAAAGGCGACTGATCAATATTTCTCTCTCACATCAATGTTTCTCTCCCTCTCTTCCTCCCTCCCATCCCCTCTCTCAAGAAAATAAACAAAATATTTTTTAAAAATTAGAAAAATAAACTTTCATAGTTTTCTAAAGTTTACATTGTCTTATCTATATGTCATTACATCATTCATCTGACTGATGGTTTCAACCAAAGTTCTTTTCTGCTATGCCCAAGTGAGAGATGCACTACGACCCTCTTACTAAGGAAAGCGTACGATGCATAGGCAGTTTGTACAGTGGACAGTCTCAGATGAAGAAGAATGTAAAATGTCCAAGATCTCAGCCTCCACTCTAATCAAAGAAAGCATCTCCCACCCCAAAGAAAGCTTCAGGTTTGATGATTGAGAAACAACAAATAATAACATGACTTAGGGACTTCATATAGGTTACACACTCTTCAACAGAAACTCATCAGTCTGGAACTGATTTCAAATGCCCTTTCTTGCAGGGTGAAGTCACAGCTTCTTTCTCTGAGTTCTAACAAGCCCACTCTCACCCTGTTTAGAATCATTTGTTCAGCCTGCCTGCCTCTGTGTTGTGAGCTCTTTGAGAGGCTGATCCATACTTGAGTCTTCCCAGAGGTCACAGTCCCAGATCAGGGCCTCTAGGGCCCCTGAATGTTTGCTGAATGAATGATTTCACAATTACAAATTAAACTAGAAGATGATCAATGAACACTGAAGGTAATTTCTGTGAGATTTAAAATATAGAGAGAGCTGAGGGGTAAATTGATAGCAGGACTGTAATCTCACATTCACGCTGTATTACACAATTCACAGAACACTTTGGTCATCATTATTTAATTGCACATTCATTATAACATTAAAAATTATCATGTTAGGGATTAGGAAACTGAAGACAACTAGCTACTGATACAGCCTTACCCAAACAGAATTGGTGGGAACCAGCTAATCTAAGTACAAATATTCTTTCCGAGGTATTGCAAATTTTACCATTATTTTATTTATTGTCTAGATATGTTTCTGCCAACTATTTCTTTATTCTCTTCCCCATATCCTTCACTCTCAATATTACAGAGACAGTCGAAAGAAAAGAGCCTAAGGCATGGGTTCTAATCTTGGATTCATTACCTGCATTGGCCCTATCCCCTCTAATATGCATACTCCCTAGGTATTTCCAAGGGTCGAAGTATTAAAAACATGCATGTGAAAATATATTATAAGCCCTAAAAAATTAAATACATGTTATCTTTTAATATGTGACTCTTACATTGAAGGCAACGTCCAGGGTGCCATTAAGCAATGGATCTAGTTTGAAGGAATTGTCAGGAACAGCAAATTTGATGACTGCAAGTGGCTCAGAGCAGACCCAGAAACCAGTGTCCCCTCCTGGAGAAGCATGTGCCTTTGGACAGCACACCACATGAAAATCGGGTAAGAGAAAATAATTTGGAAACGTTAGTTCCTCTAAGTCCTATAGAAGGGCTGATAAGTATGACCTACGTCTGTGGGGTGGACTTAGGATGGGCCTGGATTTAAGCTGGGCTAAGCTGAGACTGAAGTTAGCACTCAAGCTTTGGGCAAATCCTATAAATTCTCTGAGCTCCTGAATGCTAATGTGTAAAGTGAAGATAAGGATACTCCACTCATATATTGTTTGAAAACATTAAATTAAATTTAAAACAGGTGACACATGCAAGGTGTTCAATAAATCCATCTTTGATAATAGCAACCACACTTTATTGGTGTTGTGTGCCCAGGCCTTCACTCAATGCCTAACACATAATGTGCACTCAATAAGTATTTTATGAATGACTAAAGGTTGGCAAGTTAAACCTGGTAATGGGAAGATCTAGAAACTAAAATTGAATCAGTCATCTGTAGTTAGTGTGGAGTCTCAGTCTTCTGAACCAATAGTTAACAGTAAAATAACGGAGCATGCAAAAGGACAGGTAATAAATTAATGGGAGGACATTGTGTTATATGACAAAATGGGAACAAACACTCCAGACCCCACCAACCTCGCTCACCTGCTGTTCTCTGAGAACCCAGGAGAAAGGAGATTGACATGAAGATGTACAGCCTATGAGAAAGAAAGGGCCATGTGTACCAAGAGGTCAGGGAGCCCCAGAATGATGACTACCTTTGTAAGTGACCCTCACTAAGAAGCATGTTATGATACAATAATTTCGTCAAGTCCTTTGGTCCCCATATTATTCCCTTCCTCTAGTGACCTGGAGTTCAGGATTGAGTCTCAATGATGTCATTGCGGGACTCCCCATGAAGCTCTTTGTGTCCAGGAACATGCGCTTTGCCTTCCCTGACCCCTGTTGCTCTCGCCTCCAGATTGTGAGAAGTGTGAGAAGTTCTTCATTGACAGCTGCAGTATGCATGGGTCCCCTACATTTGTAAAGGACAGTGCAGTGGACAAAGGGCATCCCAAGCGCTCAGCCCTCATCCTGTCCCCTGGGTTGAGAATCGGGCCATCGGGCATCCCTGAGGCTGGGCTTGGAGTGTGGAATGAGGCAGCTGATTTGCCAGTGGGTCTGCACTTTGGCCCTTATGAAGGACACATCACAGAAGACGAAGAGGAAGCCAAGAGCAGATACTCCTGGCTGGTAAGAACTATTTACCTCTTCCACTGTCCTCTGACTTCCCACATTCCTCCTGAGGCTTGGAGGGAGCTCACCTCCTACATGCTAGACATGGAGGGGACAACATGGTTAGCTCTGTGTACTGACTGGACTTTACATGAACACAGAGCTCCTGTTTAAGAATCAGAGCGTAAGTGGGAGCAAAGTGGTGCAGACACAAAAGAGTGGCTCCTCCCTTGTGGGGCCCCTGCTCTGATTGGACAGGTAGACTCAGATGTGTAGATGATGAGTAAGAAAAATATCATGTGGTCACAACTGGCAGTTGAATCCCCATGCAGGCTGGAAGAGCTTTGATGACAGTGAAGTAAAAGAATTCATCTGACTATTACCTCCCACCAAAAAAATAAAAGGTCTTTAACTTCTTTTCTGAAATGCAGATCACCAAAGGGAGAAACCGCTATAAGTATGTGGATGGAAAGGACAAATCCTGGGCCAACTGGATGAGGTGAGGTCAATAGGTCACTGGATGCCAGAGGGGACACTCATCCCCCACAAGCCCATATATCTTTCCTTCTCATCATGCCTCACTCAGTGGTCTCCCTTAATCCTTTTTCCCTCTTTTTCTCCATACAGTGTTCTTTCACTTCAGGCGACATTTAGGAAAAAAGTATAGCATATGTCCTCAAAATATAAAGCTCTCTGCTAGACACAACTTGGGCACTGGAAAAGACCTTGAAAAGCCTAGACTCACCAGGGACACTGGATTACACTTTAATTTATCAAATGAACGTTAATTAACCACTTACTATATTCCAGTTTTGGTAAAGGAATACATAAACAGATCACACAACCCATGTCCTTATGGAGGACCTCTCACAGAATTGCTTTTAGAAACGTTTAACTCTAGTTTTCAAGAAGTGCACAGTGTCAAGATAACACAAACCGAGGATGGCCTACACCTGGGCGGGCAGCAAACCATCCCAGCCTCACTTCTAACTAGAGCTGGACTCTGAGGCCTACAGAGGAATGGTCATGGGCCCCTTTTCTGTAAGGGGCTTTTTTATCAGGGTTAACAGAGTGTGAATCAACTACTAGTGTTCTGTTTTATTAAGACAAAACGACCTCCAATTTTCTATGGTAACCTTAGGCCGGCAAGTGAATGGTACCCTAAATACAGTGTAGGGGGGTTGGAGAAAGGCCTCTCAAGAGAAAACAGACGTGGGCTGAGTACTGAATAATTAGTGAGCTAATTTAGAAGGAGGCCCTAGATCGAGCACCAGGTTCTGTGGTATGAGACAACTTGATTTACAGTTGGAGAAGCCAGAGATCATTGGATATTATGGCCAATCAGGGTGGAGGTTAAGTATAGAACTGGGTTTTACAAAATGGTGTTAGGCAGCATTAGCACTGCAAGCAGGACTTGGAGGTAGGAATTCCATGACGTGCTGACAGACGCTCAGACACTGAACAGAAGGTTCCCGGGAACATTAGGAGCAGTGGGCAACACCAGAGCCTGAGGGTCTTAAGAATCAGTGAGGACCTGGACATGTATATAACACGTAGTGGGAAGTCATCACTGTGGTTTTCTTTCCCTTCATCTGCCTCAATCCCAGGTATGTGAACTGTGCCCGGGATGATGAAGAGCAGAACCTGGTGGCCTTTCAATATCACAGGCAGATTTTCTACAGAACCAGCCAGGTCGTCAGGCTGGGCTGTGAGCTGCTTGTCTGGTACAGGGACAAATATGGCCAGGAGCTGGGCAGCAAGTGGAAGAGAGAGCTCGCAGCCGGGAGAGGTGGGCACCACTGTTCTTCAAAACAGAAAGAAAAGAGAATTCTGCATGGAAATATTCATGATCCAACTCTTAAGTAGAAAATCTACTCTAAACTCAGTAAAATTTCAAACCAGATGCTTCAGAAATTTACAATGCATTCGCATACCTTTTACTCTTAGGCAAAATTTTTATTTTTTATTTTTAAAATATTTCATGCCCCAAATATACAACTGCTTTTAGTGCCGAAAGGCTGAGAGGCCAAAAAAAAGTTTTCAAGCACTAATCAGCTTTATCACCAAGGCCATTTTTATGACATTTTTTAAAAATAGATTTTATTTATTTATTTTTAGAGAGAGGGGAAGGGAGGGAGACAGAGAGGGAGAGAAACAGCAATGTATGGTTGCCTCTCACATGGTCCTCACTGGGGACCCGGCCCACAACCCAGGCATGTGCCCTGACTGGGAATCGAACCAGGACCCTCCGGTTCCCAGCCCGCACTCAATCCACTGAGCTACACCAGCCAAGGCTTTTTCTGACATTTTTACAGCTATTTCTTCTTAATTTTCCTCCATACTTCTAAATAAAACATTTTTGATAGGCATTCATTATTTTTTAAAGATTTTGCTGTGTCTGGTGTTGCTCAGTGGATTGAGTGCCAGCCTGTGGACCAAAGGGTCACCCATTCCCAGGGTTGTCGATTCCCAGTCAGGGCACATGCCTGGGTTTCAGGCCAGGTCCCCAGTAGGGGGCATGTGAGAGGCAACCACACATTGATGTTTCTCTCCCTTTCACTCCCTCCCTTCCCCTTTTCTGAAAATAAATACATAAATAATAAATAGGTCAAATCTTTTTTTTTTAATTTATTTTTATAGAGAGTGGAAAGGAGGGAGGAAAACATCAGTATGCAAGGGAAACATTAATCTGTTCTCTCTCACACATCCCCAACTGGCCCGCAACCCTGGCTGTGAATCAAACTTGTAACCTTTCAGTTTGTGGGACGACACCCAACCCACTGAGCCACACCATTCAGGCAGGGCACATTCATTCATTATTTCAGTGAATTGTCAGGTGCGATCCTACTCTGGGGCACAGAGGGTCCTGGGTCCTGGAAATACAGATGAACATGAGGATGAGAATCACTGCTCTTGAGGAGCTGACCAGTGAAGGAGGGAAACCCAGGCACATGTGCTTGCATGTGCACAACACTACACAGCGGTTAGTGCTTGGAGAAAGCTAATCCAGGACAAATGCCTAGGGATCAGTGTGAGGGGAGGGGCGGTGTGGCAGGTGGTTCCGGAAGGGCTTTCTCAGGAAATAACATTTACAAACTTACCTGTGAGCAAAGGACACCAGGCAGAGGGAGCAGCTAGTGCAGGGAAGAAAAGAGGTGGGGCCTTGAATTGGCTGAGGGTCACTCAGGTCTCAGTCTCAGCATAAAGGGTAAGAACAGAGTTCAGACAGATGCTTAGCAGCCCAGAAACGAAGTGCTGATGATCCAAGTTGAGACACTGGAGACTTTCCAGAGTGCAAGTGTGCAGTCAGCTGTAGAGTTGTGTGTTCTCTGTTCTGATTATGCTCTGTTAATTTTTAAAAATAAACTCCAGTGGGGTATCCCCTTAGAGATTATTTCAGCTCCAAGTGAGAGAGCCTGGTGAATTGTCTAGAGAGGGACAGGAGTCAGGCTTGTAAAAAGTGTGGTTGGAGAAATATTTTGAAACAGGACTTCTTAGTATATTTGAAATGGACTAACACTGAATGAAATGAAGCATAAATATTTGGTGTGAGGCTTGAGGAATGACTTTTTTGAAGATTTTTTAAAATTTTATTTATTTATTTTGAGAGGGGGGGAAGGGAGGGAGAAGGAGACAGAGGGAAATATCAGTGTATGGTTGACTCACACAGCACCCCCTCTGGAGACCTGGCCTGCAACCAAGGCATGTGCCCTGACTGGGAATCGAACTGGCGACTCTTTGCTTCACAGCTCCGCATTCAATCCACTGAGCCACACAGGCAAGGGCAGGAAAGACATTTTATTTCATTGTTTTGAAAAACTGAAAGAGAAGCAATTCCTAGTTGGGGCCTGCAGTTTTCCTCTTTAACATGACTTAGAGGATACCTGTAGTTGGGAAAGGTCACTGCAGTTCAGGGAGTGACACGGCCTCTCAGGCTCCTCGAAAGTCCCTAGTCTGGCCAATGTCAGCAAAGACCCTTGATGTGGGCTTTCTGGATTTCTGAAGAAGATGCACTGCATAAAAATAAAAAGGAAAGTAGACTGCGAGTGGAAACTTTGTGGGAGACAGAGTTTGCGCTGTCACCACAGTGAGAATGATTCATGGGGCAGGTCTTACCAAGAGACTAATCATAGGGCCCAGGCATTCTTGTCAGCATCTGCCCTGACCAAACCCTTCTCTTTTAGCAAAATCAAAACTAGAGGTGCACCCATGTCCCTCCTGCTCTCTGGCCATCTCCAGTCAGAAATTCCTCAGCCGACATGTGAAACTCAATCATCCCTCTCAGATTCTCCCGGGAACATCTGCAAGAAAACACCTCCAAGCAGAGGAACCCTATCCGGAGGATCAGAATCAGCAGCAGCAGCAGCAGCAGCAACATACTAGCACACACAGCTGGAACGATAAAGCCGAAGGTCAAGAGGTCAAAGAAAGGCCCAAACCTTTGCTTAAAAGGATCAGTCAGAGGAGAATCTCAAGACCCTTTTTCCAACCTTCCAAAGAATGAATGAGGAGCTCTAGTGAGCATGAAAGAACAATGGAGGAAGAGCTCCGTAGAGGCCAGAAAGAGAGTCCAAAGGACGCAGGCAAGTTATTTGTGAAAGTAGGAATGTCAAGAATTGTAAAAATTGAGCATGGAGGGTGTTGGCAAGGCTTCAATGATGGGTCACATTTCATCAGACACCAGAGGACACACTCAGGGGAGAAGCCCTATGTTTGCAGAGAGTGTGGAAGAGGCTTTACATGCAAGTCATATCTCATCAGACACCAGAGGACACACTCAGGGGAGAAGCCCTGTGTTTGCAGGGAGTGCAGGAGAGGCTTTACACAGAAGTCACATCTCATCACACACCAGAGGACACACTCAGGGGAGAAGCCCTATGTTTGCAAGTGGACTGAGTGAGTCATTAGCTTTAAGTCACATATCAATAACCACAGGAAGTCTACAGCCCCTTACTCTCCCCAGGATTGTAATTAGGACGGAAGTAACTGGTTAAAAAACCCCTCCAGTTTCATGACGAGATGAGATGGACAAACAGTTCCATAGTGATATAGGGATGTCAGCACCAATCTCGTTCATGGTTTTTTGACCTCCTATTCTAAAAGTTTTGTCTCCATACACATATGAAGCCCAATGCCTCATTCTCCCCATCACTAAACACAGAGAGTTCCTGAAGAGCCACAAAGAACTCATACTCTCAGCCACAGAAATTCAACTCCTGCAAATGTGTAAATCTGGAGTCAGTCTACTTTGGTTACTGCCCAGAGAGAGGGATTGAGACAGACTCACCTGGGAAGGGAATTCTCCAGACTCCTGGGAAGGGGGTCTTTTTTCCTAATCAGCTCCCTACCCCTCCCTTGGCTTCTCTTGGTTCTTCTGGTTTCCTTCAACCTCTGGAGCCTCAGGTGAATGGCAGGGAGGGATGTATGCTTGTGCACAGACGTGAGCCAGGATCTTGTCCATGCACCTGGCCTTTCTCACTCTTTGCTGCCTCTTCAGGGTCAGCATTCCCTGGTGCACAGCATACAGATTCCACATCAGTCAATAGTGGGTTTGAGTCTCAGCTCCGTCTTCTCCAGCGGTGTGACCTAAGGTAAGATTCTCAGCTTCTCTCTGCCTGCTTCCTAGTCTACAATGGAAATGGGAACTCCAGCCTTTCGGTTTGACATTCAACATTGAGCAAGCACAGACAGAATCTGGCAAGAGGATTGCTAAGATCACAAGTCCTGCTGAACAGTCTTCAGTGCCCATGTCTTCCATGTCTTTAGTGCTGGACAAAGGAAGATAAGGACAAGGTAGGAGTCTGTAGCCAAATTCAGAATTTGAACAGACACCACTGCTTTCCCCACATAGACTCAGCTGCCCTGAGAAGGAGGCCTGAGGTGGGGGATGTGCTTCCCTCCAAGTCACCACCCTCCCACTGACCCTGCACACCCTCAGAGTCCCCTCAACACAGGCAGGTGCTACTGAGAGTGACCTGTGAAACAATACCCTAGCCCACTCCTTGCTGAGGACTGACACTGGGAACACCATCTACCCGCACTGGTGTGTTAGGTAGGATAGATGGTAAGCCAAGTCAGGGGGGACAAGGAAGACATGTGTCACCCACTAACTCAGCAGTCCTGAGCCTGGTCCAATTCTGTTGCCAGATGTTCCAGCATCATAAGAAACACCATGCTAACATGTTGAAATTCTAGGTATGGTTTCCACTATCTGGCAAAGAAAGGCTTTGAAACTATCATCCAAGGCCTAGAAGATGGGAGGGGGTCCACAGCACTCAAGGAAAGGACCCATAAAACAAATTTGGCTAATTGCTTGCCTCTGGCCACTATATGTTTTATGAGAGGGTCCCTAGTGCTTATAGAAAGAGTCCATAGATAACTTTGGGTAACTGCCTCAACTTGAACTGTCTCTTGTCATGGATCTATTTTACAAGATGACCAAATGGGGTCTGAAGAGAGATAAGGATTCAGGCTGACAGACTCCCACATGCACATCTACCTATGTTTGGGTACTGACATCCCCTGTGGAAGCTGGCACCACCTTTACCCATCAACCAATATGTAATTTCTTTGCACCAACTGTATAAGTCCTCAGGACAAGGGACCTGGTGTTCTTGCCACCCAAACTCTTGCCTTTTGATCCCATCTCAGCAAGACCTGTCTTCCATGAGAACCTATCACTAATAAACTGTGCTTGCACGCTAATACATTTATTGATCTGTAATCCTTAACTGCATTGGCAGAAAGAACAGGTGCACCCAGTCTGTGCACCTGTGACAGGTGCACCCAGTCTGCATATGGCATTCATGAAGCCCACAACACGGCAGCTTCTATAATGCACTTTGGGCCCCACAGGGCTTCATACACAACTGATGCCATCTCGAAATTAGTACTTATTATATATTTAAACTTTTGTTGGTGAAGTGAAGTCTGATGGGATAATGGGCATGCACAATGTTGGTCATTCCTGGCCATCCATTCCCAGATATTGTCCACAGTGGCCCAGGAGCACAAAATTCCCATGGACCCAATGGGTAGGAGTCCAGCAGGATTTAGGGTGAGAACAGGATAAACATCTACATCTGTATTAGCAAGGGTGCTAACAGCTCCCAGAGGTCACACTTTTTTTAGAACCAGGGCTGAGTTCAATACACAGAGATGGCGAACAATTAGTGAGGACCCCATCATACCCTCTTCTGCATGAGGGAGACCTAAGCATGACCATGACCCACCCTGTTCCTGCTGGAGTGGGTTCATCAAAGGGGGACACCCACCCCCATGACCTGGAAAGATGACCTTTCTGTCCTTCCAGTGCCAGGCTTATGAAGAGTGTCTACATAAACTATGTGGATTTCAGTAATAAATATCCACTATTATTTTCTTTTATGCTTTTTTAAAGGAAGGTGTATTTCTTGGGTTTTGTTTCCCTTCCCTGTTTCTCCCCCACCCCACCACAGCCCAGAGAGAACACCCTAAACTCAATATTCTGTGGCTTTCAGCATGGGCTATGGGAGAGGAGCAGAGTCCTGGTGTAATGCTGGCAGAGGGGCTGGCACTGAGATGCAGTGGGGAGGGGAGCCCACAGACTGCCTGGTGATGGTCAGCATGACCCCCCCACCAGGACAGACCCTGGAGCTCTCCCAGAAGGCTTAGCAATTCAAGATGAGTAGAGAAAGTTGTTCCCTCTCCTTCCCCTTCAGCAGCAAACTACATTCCTAGTGTAGCTGCCAGCCTCCAAGATGTCCCCCAAATCCACATGCTGTCACCCCTGCCCTTGTACAGTCTCTCCTTCACACAACCAGGCTGATCTGTGCTGTGAAAATGGTGTGCAGTTCTCAAAGTTAAGTCATAAACAGGCCCTTTTGTTTCAGCCTTGCTCACATAGTTCACATGGTCTCAGACCACCTCATACAGGAAGCTGGGTGTTTCCACACCCCTCCCGCCCACCTGTCAGTGGCTGGCAGCCACCATCCTTGTTTTGAAGAGGAGGCTCCAAGAAGTGAGTGCAGCCTGACATCTGCTGGATTCTGCGTCTCTTGCCCTTGACAAGCAGCTGAAGTCACTGTCCTGTCCCCACGACACCTGGTGTGCCTCCAAGGCCACACTAGCTGCACCTGCCAGCTTCCCAACTCCTCCAAATGACACTGTCATCGACCTGGATGGGGCCGGTCAATGATCCTTGGGCAAAAATGACATCAGTGGCTGAGGCGACAGGACGGCATGGCCACCTGCCTCCATCACACACTTGACTCTGTGACTGCAGTGGCCACCGCAGCTATGGCCAGTCCCACCTGGTTTATGTTCTGATTGTCTGCTACCCAGGTAAGGGAGCTGCAGGCTAGCTTGGGAACCATAGCTGGGCTGTTGAGGATGTTACTCACCAGAATGGTCAGCCACGAACACAGACCGGCTCACTGCCTTCCAAGCTGGGGTCAAGTAAGCCTTTCTGAAATTTGGCAGATTTGTCTTGACACCCAGACCCTTCCCTGTCTGTTGCTACTCTGGGCCCTGGTCTGGCCCCAGTCCTAACTGCCCTGAAAAGTTCCTGACCCAGCCTCTGAGAGCTGCCCTTGGAGAGGTATATTACCCATAGATGCTGTCTTCAAATACCAGACTTCTTAAACGTTACTACAGAAAGCTTTTTTAAAAATAATATTTTACAGTAAGAAATTGTTAATCTCATCATCTGGAGAAAACTAACATTTTGAAATTTACACTTTAAGATCTTCTTTTGCAGACTCTCATATTTGATGGGAACATTTGTTTTCTGATGACATGCAGTTTTTGTTTTAAAAAAGTGACTTTGGGAAATGCAGAAAATAAAAGCACCCATTATTCCATAATCCAGAAGGGACACCAAATAGCACAGCCAGTTAGAGCTTTCTGTTCACTGCGCACATGTGCACACCCACACAGCTTTCCTTTACAAAGGGTACTGATTCCTGAGCAGCCTCTTTCCCTTCCAAATGCCTTGAACACCCTCCCTTCAGCTTCCACAGTTACACTGGGTCCCATACCCGGGCTGGGTTGAGGTTTCACCAACCCCCTTGTTGGACAAGAATGGTGTTTCCAGGGAGAGTCTGTGTAGCACATCTTGGCTGAGTTCCGGTACAGCTGTGAATGTGCAGTGTGTGCATTCAGGGCCCAGGAAAGCTCTCCAGTGCCCTGCATTTAAGGGGAAAGCACACTCCACCTTCAGGCCTCGCAGAACGTCAGCGTCCTCCTCTCAGCCTTCCCCTGAGGAAGGTGTTTTAAAATCCTTGAGGCCATGGTGGGGGAGGGGGCACTGCTTTCTGGGGAGCAGAGGAGAAACACGATGCTGAGTGGTGGCTCTCAGGCAGGACCACAGGCATTGTCCTCTGTGCCCTAGCCCACTTCTCTTTGGTTTTACAGCTTTTTGCCCAGGTGATGCCTTCTGATGAGGGCCCCCAAGATGCCTCAGACACAGCAAACCCAAACCCTTCCCACAGGTCAGCATGACACTGGCAGCCGCTGGGCTTACTGGACAGTTGAGCTTGTGCTGTGGTCTCTCTCCTGTTGTCCTTTTAGGAAGCTCTCTCTGGGCACCAGATGGATGTACTGATGTTCCCCAATGTCCCCCTTGGTCTCAAGAGGCAAAGGAGAGACTGGGCTATCCATCCCATCTACTTCCCAGAGAATGTCTGAGACCCATTCCCAAAAATGTAGGTCAGGAATTGACAGACCTAGGTAGGCCTAGGAGGAATAGAAACTGCACTGCGGGAAATTGCCTGCCTGGGAAACTGCCTGCCAACCCTACCCAGGACAAACAGATGCTCAGCTAAGATTGGGGTCTGGGGTCGGCCTAGCTGGCATAACAGGATGCAGCTTTAACTGAGGCTGACAAGATGTAAAAGAGCAATGGTCAGCAGAAAGGGCACCGAGCCACCAGCTCCAGCCAATCAGACTCTGATACCCAAGCCAGTTACCCTTCGCTGTTTTTTGTGCTTAAAAACCCTGCCCTAAGAACAACCGAGCAAGTACCAACCCACCTTGGTTGGCTCCACTTTCTCCACTTTTCCCCACTAATAAACCCTGCTCCTTAGCTGGCTGCATCTGTCTGGTTTCTTGAATGACTCCAACCTAATAGGAATGGCAAAGGGCAAGCTCTGGTCTCTCATTCAAGGAGCCCAGCTGAGGGCATTTAGACTTTACGGGGATTGTTCTTTGCAGGTTCTGTTCTGTGTCATCTTCAGATCAAATTGAACAAGGACGAGAATGTCTGGGTTTCCTACAGCATCGTTGGCCCAGTCACTGACCCACCTCTTTTCTTTTTCTTTATCCTCACCCAGGGACTTTTTGTCATTGCCTTTACAGAGAGGGGAGGGGAGAGAGAGAGAAACATCAATGCAATACTGGCTGCCTCCCATAAACATGCCGACCAAGGATTGAACCCTCAACCTATGTACGTTGTGCCCTGACTGGAATGGAACCCTCAACCTTTCAGTTATGGGACGATGCTCCAATCAACTGAGCATCTGGCCAATGCTGACAAACCTCCTTTTGGTGTTTGTTATAAGAAGGGAAAGTCGGTGGCTGCATGTGATAACAACCCTGGATGGGGAGAAGCGATCCACGCTGTTGCAAGTGTCTCCTGTGTGGCTTCAGGAGGTTCTAGAACCAGGGGTGACTGCCTCACTTCCCAAACACTTCAGACAGCCACTGGTCCTGTGAAGTCATTCATGACACATTGTTAATCCCCTTTCACATTCCAGGGGCTGCACACAAAGGTTAAGAGGGTGGAGGGCAGGGCTGGGCACGGATCGGAGCCGTGTGCATCCTGGACAAGCTCTGTGCTCACGTGCAAGCTCTGGGCCTCGCTGGGCGTGAAGATTACATGGGAGGCCAGTTTCTGAGCTCAGAGTAGACAGCAGTAGCTGAAAAATAAACAAAACTGAAAATTCTGCATGAAAGGACATTCCATTGGGCTGACCTCCTGTCCCCCTCACCTGCCAGTGGTAGCCCACTGCTGTTTTTTCCCCCTTTCACTCCCTTTTCTGTCACCATGGAGCCTTTGTCCCCACAGAAAACCCGTGCTCATGAGCCAGCACCAACCGTCTCCTGATGACCACATGAGGGGCATAGCCTCTTCAGGTTCATTCATGGACCAAACTCTACAAAGTCTTGGTTTAAGTGACCAGGATTCCCTCCCCCCACTCAGCTCTCTCCTCTGGCTTGTGAGGCCAGTGTCCAGACAGGACTCCCCTGATATCGTCAGGGAAAGAGGGACAAAGGGCCTGGGAGCAGTGGGATAGGTGGAGGGATGAAACCTGGGACGGCCACATGTCCTTCCCTCAGGTCACTAATAGTTTCATGTTAATGAGGGACAGTGTTCCCACAGCCAGCTACGGCCATGTCAGAAGAAGCCCTAAATCTTTCCCAATGAGTGAAAAAGCAACATTGAAATTGCTACAGTGATGTGGTGGACTACACTGCTGTGTCACTTCACAGGCAATACTATCGTCTACACAGTGAGTGGACTAAAATGGGAGCACGTTGCACTTTAGACTCTGTGCTAATTTTGTTGCCATGCTGGTTGTTAGCTGTTGAGATATCAACTCCCCTCCACGTTTCCCTGCAGGCACCACCAGGATGCAAGACACAGCAATGGACACAACCGACGACGAGAACACCTACAATGCAGCCACCGCTCACATCACGGTGCCTCAGCACAGCACACTCACCATCAACCAGCACGTGGGCATCATCACTGTGCTCACTTCAGGGCTGGACTGACAGGGTGGGTGGCAGAAGGGGCCACTGGGTGGTGTGGTCCATGTATATTTGTCCCAGCTAGTGGGCACAGACACCGGGCAATCAGAGCAGACACCAGCCAATCAGAACAGACTCTTAATTAGAACATGCACCAACCAGTCAGAAGGGGCACCTGCTGCAGACTGGGTCCTGCTGGTGCCCACAGGCTGACGTTGAGCCCTGAGCAGAGTAAGCCCTAAGGAATCACTAAAGTACATAAAAAATGTGCTCACAAGACTGCCCTGTACATCTAATTTTGGCCTCTTGCAAAATTAGACCACATTCAGTCCCAGAGACAGGAAGGGAGGAGGGCGGGAGCCAATTTCTTTTGAACTGGGAGGCCGCTACTGCTGGGCTTGTTACAGTTGGAAAGCCCTCCCCTCTCTGGATGAAGCCACCATTTGTGTCCTTTGATCCCAAGACAGAAGTGCCAGGGCTGAGAATGGCAGGGGTTTGTGCGCTTATTCCCAGTAACAGAGAAGTGAAGGCATGTCTGATCCCGAGCAGTAAAGCCAGCACTGCCCCCAAGGTGACAGGTGGATGTCAGGGTCTCACCTGGGGTTGTCGGGCATTCCAGCTAGACTTTACTGAACATTGCACAGGCCTGACTAAGGATGGAGAAATTAGTTCCCCTCGGAAACACAGTCAGAAGGGCTGTGACAGGGAGGTGGGGCAGGGTGTTGGCTGCAGAAGACACTCCAGGTCTGACTTCTGGCTCCGTTCCCAGCCTTGTGGCCGCAGTCAGGGCCTGTGGGTCTGCAGACTTGGCACAGCCACTGATCACTGCTGCCTCCTCCTCCTGCCAGCGGTGCACCTGGGATCAGGGCTGCGAGGTGTTCGGTCCCTGCAGGCAGGATCAGTGCCTCTTGTCTGACTGCACTCTGGGTCTTGGGGTGGGATGAAGCTGATGGTCAGCTAGGAGCCTGTGAGGAGCCACCCAGCCCCTGACCCCTGGGCCCCAGCCCTGCCCCTGCCAACAGCCTTGACTATGGTTTGTCTCTGCCAAGCATCTCATTTGGCTGTCTTGGTATTTTTTTTTCTTTGTGTCACTTGTATAACTCTAAATGCCCATAGTTACAGCTTCGGACTTGAAAGAGAAAAAATAAAATAACACAAATTGAAAAAAATTAACTGTATTGTGCTATAAAGCAAGTTCCAACAAATTTCCATTGAAAGAAATTATATAAGGTATGTTACTTGCTCTCATTGCTAATAATCTAGAAATCAGGAACAGAAGATAACAGAAAGTCCTTTTATATAGATGTTATAAAGTACACTTCTAAATAACCCCCCCAAATAAATCACAATTGGAGTTAGAAATAACTTAAACTGAGTGATACAAATACCCATAGCAAAGCCAGATCATTCAGGTTCCACAAACGATCCAGGTCAATGGTTCTCAAGTACAAGTGCTTTTTCCCCCAGGGAGACATTAGGTAAAGCAGGGAAACATTTTAGATTGTCATGAGGGCGGAGGTGAGGGAGGGTGTTACTGGCCAGCAGTGAATAGAGGTAATGGATGCTAATAAGCACCTACAATGTGGAAAAATTCCCAGGAGAAAGAATTTCGTGGCCCAAAATGTCAGCAGTACTGTTACTGGGAAGACCCAAGTTGGGGGAGTTAGGGGGCCTCCCCTCCCCGGTTCTTGTCCTGCTCGAAAGAATGGATTCAGGAAAAGGACAACAAGCACAGTGAAAGTGAGGTAGCAGGTTTATTTGCTAAATGCAGTTGACAGGAACCTGCAAGCTTGCACCCAGCTAGTCTGAGTGCCCCGCCTGCTGTGGTTTCAGGGCTTTCCTGCTTGCAGCAAGCCTCCAGGCTTCCCCTCCTGGCCCTTCTCCCGACCCAGGGATTAACATACAGTCTCAAAGACTTCCTTTCCCAGATGGAGAAAACAGTACAAAGAATTTCAACAACTTCAAGCATGTTACAGACAACAGAGCCTTAGGCACCTGTTTTCTGACTTGCTATCAGGAGAGTGATTTCAGTACTTTTAGTTACCAAACCTTCTGGAACGGTGACATCTCAGAAAACTCCTTCTGCCGCATTGCCAAAACCAGTCTTGACTATTGAGACATCATCCATTTCATCTACTGAAACCAGTACACTGACCTCCTGTTAGGAACACTGCAGAAGGGGTGTTTGCTCTGAACCTGGTTCTTAGGAAACATTCCCATTGCCAAGGGTTTTTGAGCATGTCAAAGGACTCATTTATGCTTTTTCTGAGAGAAATGCGCTCAGCAACTGAAGGCGGAGCATCATTTGCATATCATTGTCACATGCGCAATACGGTGTCACCCAAGTCACCTAGTGGGATGCAGGCGCATCCCTCAGCAGGACGATGCTTCTCTTTGGGAAAGGGCACTTTGGAGGAAACTGCACTATAGCAATTTGCCACATTTCAGAGATGATGTAGCCTGAGGCACCCATTCCCTGACTGTGGCGGATTCTGGCCTGCAAAATCCGTGGTGACTGTGATTGAATGCGTAGATAAATCTCACACAGAAATACACAGGGATAGAGAACCAGGACCACCGACTCCTCCCTTATCGTCTGGGAGAGAGCCTCGAGCCTTGGGTCCAGGGCTTTTTATTGAAGATTTTGGGCACAGAGCATCAGAATGATTTTCATTAACTACGCATAGATTGTATATTCAGTCTAGGTGGTAGACAGACCAGAGTGGTACATCAAAAGGGGAGATATGCAAATAGAAGGGCGCCCAGAACCATAAACACTGCCAGGAAGAACCCAGGCATGTATTAGCAGAAGTCCTTTGATCCAAGGAGAGGAGAGGTTTTTTAGCAAGAGCAAGGTTTTATTTTAAATCTAAGGAACATGTCAGCCTAATTTTCCCACAGGAGATTCTGCTTCCACTCGTGGGTCCATGCATGCTGGCTTGTGCTTCACACGAGAGACTTTGCTGCTTGACATGCATGAAAGCACAGGGCTACACTTCCCCAATCGTGGAAATACGCATTTCCCTTACCTAACTTGTCAGGGGAGTGACTTCAGTAGTTTTAGCAACCAAACCTTCCAGGAAGGGTGACATTTCAGAAAACTCCTTCGGCCGCATTGCCAAAACCAGATCTGGCTGGTGAGACATCATCCATTTCATCTTCTGAAACCTGTACACTGACCTCCTTTCAGAATACTGCAGCAGGTGCTTCCTCTGAACCCGATTTATCGGAAACACTGCCATTGCCGAGTGTTTTTGAGAGTGTCCAACGACTCATCATGGCTTCATCAGAGAGAAATGAGCTCGGTGACAGAATGCAGGGCGTCATTTTCATCATTCTCCCATGCGCACTACGATGTCACCCAAGTCCCCCAGTAGGCCTAAGAAGTGTGAACCAGCTGGAAAACATTTACTCCTGGAAAGGATGTTTCTAAGGAAACTTTACTAAAGCAATGTGCCAAATTTCAGAGAAGTCAAAGGCTAGGCACCTGTTCCATGACTTGCTGTCAGAGGAGTGATTTCAGTAGTTTTAGCTACCAAACCTTCCCGAATGGTGACATTTCAGAAAACTCCTTCAGCCGCATTGCCAAAACCAGTTCCGGCTGGCAAGACATCATCCATTTCTTCTTCTGAAACCAGTACACTGACCTCCTTTAGGTACGCTGCAGCAGGTGCTTCTTCCTAACCTGATTCGTCAGAAACACCGCCATTGTCGAGTGTTTTCAAGAGTGTCCAATGACTCATCATGGCTTCATCAGAGAGAAATGAGCTCAGTGACGGATTGCAGGGCGTCATTTTCATATCATCGTCCCATGTGCAATACGGTGTCACCCAAGTCCCCCAGTAGGCCACAGAAGCGTGACCCAGCTGGATGATGCTTCCTTCCTGGAAAGAACATTTGTGATGGAACAGTAATACAGCCACTTGCTGAATTTCAGAGAAGACACACAGCCTTAGGCACCCGTTCCCTGACTTGCTGTCAGGCTTGAGATTTGAGTAGTTGTGGTCATCAAGCCTTTGCGAATGGTGACATTGCAGACAACTCCTTATTACGAACATGGAACTCCAGTACCGGCTATCAAGACATCATCCATCTACTTCATTTTCTAATAAACCCAGTACCCTGACCCCATTAGTTAAACTGCAGAAGGTGTTGTAGTACAGTTTTCTCCAGTGTTACTTTCAGCAGAGAAGCGTCATCCAGCTCAGTCAGAGAAGCATCATTCAGCTCAGTCATGTGCCTGCAGCCTAATAGGGTACTTGGGTGATACAGTATTGCGAATGTGAAAATGATATGAAAATGACGCTCCGCATTGTGTTGCAGAGTGCATTTCTTTTAGATATAGAGGTGATGAGTCAATTGACACTCTCGAAAACACTCGGCAATTGAAATGATTCCTACAAATCGGGTTCAGAGCATATACCTTCTGCAGTGTTCCTAACAGGTCAGTGTACCCATTGCATTAGAAGATGAAATGGATGATGTCTTGATACCTGGTACTGGTTTTGGCAATGATGGAGAAGGAGTTTTCTGAAATGTCACCATTCCTGAAGTTTTGTTAACTAAAACTACAGAAATCCCTCCTCTGCCACCAACTCAAGAAAAGGGTGCCTAAGGCTACATCTTCTCTGGAATTCGGCAAGTTGCTGTAGTTCAGTTTCCTCCAAAGTGTATTTCCAGCAGAGAAGCGTCATCCAGCTGAGTCACATGCCTGAAGCCTACTAGTGGACTTGGGTGAAACAGAATTGTGAATGTGACAATCATATGAAAATGACGCTCCGCATTCTGTCACCAAGCTCATTTCTCTCAGATATAGAGGTGATGAGTCGACTGACCCTTGTGAAAACACTTGGCAATGGGAATGTTTCCTACAAATCGTGTTCAGAGCAACCACCTCCTGCAGTGTTCCTGACAGATGGTCAGTGTCCTGGGTTCATTGGAAGATGAAATGGACGATGTCTCAATAGCCAGTACTGGTTTTTCCAATTCGAAAGAAGGAGCTTGGAGAAATGTCACCATTCCTGGACTATTGGTAATTAAAACTACTGAATCCCTCCCCTGCTCTGAAATTTGGCAAGTTGCTGTAGTACACTTTCCTCAGAAATGTTCTTTCTAGACAGGAAGCGGGTTCCAGCTGAGTCCCGTGCCTGGGGCCTACTATGGGACTTGCATCAAAAAGTACTGCGAATATAACAATGATATGAAAAGGGTGCTCTGCATTCTGTCTCCGAGCGCATTCCTCTCAGATAACTAGGTGTTGAGTTGATTAACACTCTTGAACACACTTGGCAATGGGAATGTCTCCTGTGAATTCGGATCCTAACAAAAACCTTCTGTGGTGTTCCTAACAGAAGGTCAGTGTGTTGGTTTTGTTTGAATATGAATGGGATGATGTCTTGATAGAGGGTACTGGTATTTCCAGTTCAAAAAAGGAGTTTTCTGAAATGTCACCATGCTGGAAACTGGTAACTAAAACTCCTGAAATTCCCACCCTGGCAGAAGCAAAGTCAGGCCCAGGGTGCTGAAGGCCCTGCCCTCTGTGCTCCTGGGCAAGGTGCGGTAGATAGGCATGTCCTGAGGAACCTCCTCTGCATGGATGAAGCGTCGTCCATCTGGGTGGCAGGCCCGGGCGCTGCCTGCTGTAGGATTTCGGTCCAAAGGTACTGCAAATGAGACCAAGACAAAAAAGTGGTGCCCTGTGGTCTGCCACTGTGCCCGTTGCTCTCAGATGATCAGAGGATGAGTTGACGGAAACCCTCAACCACAATTGGCATTGGGAAGGCCATGGGCGAGTTCAGATCCTGACAAACACTTTCTATGGTATCTCTAACAGGGAGTCAGTGTAAAGATTTCATCAGAATATGGAAGTTGTATGTCGTGAAGCCACCGCTGGCTTGCCGAGGTCAAAAGGAGTTCCTGAAACGTTACCACGCCAGGACCGTTAGGCCCCTAAATCTACTGAAATCCCTTCCCTCTGGCAGCCGAGGCAGGTACAGGGCACCATAGTCCCTGCTCTCTGTGTTACCGGGCAAGTCTGCTGTAAGGGGGCATTCCCTCCCTCAGTAACCTCTTCTGCAGGGAGGGAGCCTCGGCCAGCTGGGTCCCGCACCCTGGGGGGCCTCAACTAGGGCACTTGGGTCCCACAGGAACTTCCCATGGACCTGAGACAGGGCAGTGACACCCCGCATTCGGTCGACCAGCCGAGGAGTCAATGGACACTCCCGAAGGCACTTGGCCCCGCCCGCGAGTGGCCCTGACGGGTTCTGAAGGCTTCCTATCCTAGCCAACTCCACACCTGCAGGCTGGGCCCCTCACAGGGGCTCTGCGCTTGGCAACAGCCCAGAAGGTCGGGGCTGTCCCGCCTGGGCCAAAAGGAGGAGTTCCCGGACAGTGCACACGGGCCAGGAGGTCGGGGGGGCACCTAAAACCTATTCAAGGCCCTCGTCTGGCAGCCAAGTCCGGCAGATGGTGCCCAAGTCGCATCCCTCTGTGTTACTGGGCAAGTTTGCTGTAGGTCGCTTGTCCTCAGGAACCTCCTCTCGCAGGAAGTCGTGCCATCCAGCTGGGTCCCGCACCCCAAGGGCCTAGACGAT
Source organism: Micronycteris hirsuta (assembly GCA_004026765.1). Taxonomy (NCBI): domain Eukaryota; kingdom Metazoa; phylum Chordata; class Mammalia; order Chiroptera; family Phyllostomidae; genus Micronycteris; species Micronycteris hirsuta. The sequence goes on from PVJI01018918.1 coordinate 26,337, forward strand.
GATGAGACTTGGGCCCAAAAGTAATGCCAAAGGGACCAAGGCAGGGCAATGACGCCCTGTGTTCTGTTGCCCAGACGGCCCTTGCAGAAAACGAGCGGATGAGTTGACCGACAATCGCGACTGCGCTCTGCCCTGGGGAAGGCCCCGGAGGCTGCTTATCTAACCAACGCCTTCTGTGAGGGCCCTGAGAGGGGCTCCGTGTTCGGGATCCTTTGAGAAAGGGCATGGGTGGCTACCGGAAGGCTGGGGGTTGCTGGCCCAGGTCGAAAATAAGAGTTCATGGAAACGGCACCGTGCTGGGAGGGTTGGTCACCTGAAAGCTAATGAAATCCCTGCCCTGACCGCCAGGTCATGCACAGGGTGCCAAAGGCCCAGCCCTCTCTGCTCCTATTGGGCAAGCCCTCAGTTGCCGTTGGTAAGGGTTTCCACAGGAACCTCCTCTCTGCAGGGACAGAGCATCGCCTGACCAGGAGCCGTGCCCTGGGGCCTGCACTATGGGGGCTTGTGTCCAAGGGAACTGCAAATGGGACCAGGATAGGGAAATGACACCCTGCAGTCTCTCACCTAGCCCATTCCTCTCATAGGACAATGGGATGAGTCAACGGACACCCCTGACTGCACTCGGCAACAGTAAAAAGCCTCTGGCAATTTCATATCCTATCCAACATCTGCTGCGGGGTCCCTAGCAATGGGTCAGTGTATGAGCTTCATCAGGATATAGAAGGGGTTATGTCCGTAAAGCCGGAGAGTCCAGGACCCCTTGCCCAGTGGTGACATTCCACAGGCCGCACTGTCCTCGTCTGCTGCCTGCATACCCATACATGCCTGGGGGCATGTCCATGGGGGATGGAAGTCCCATAGACGCCCTCAGTCAATGCTGCCACAGAGACCACAGTGACCTCACAGTTGGGCACGTGGGGCCAGGTGCACCCGGGAGTGCCATGGTGGGCCTTCCAGGGCCCGGTCTGGACGAAAGGGGGCAGAGGAGAGAGGGCGGCACTCCACGAGGCGAGTAGAGGCCGGGCTTCTCCAAGGGTGCCAAAGGACGCACTTCGAGAAGGGAAAGATAACCAGAGGGTCGAGTCGGTTCGCTGGGGGCATGCGCGAGGTCTCACAACCCAGAGGCCTCCGAGCACAGGGGCTGTCCCACAGCACCCAGAACGATGACTGGCTCCCATCAAAACAATGTCACAGCCTGGCAGGCCCCATCCCCTGCTGCCAGCGCTGCCACCGCAGCAACCCGACCACCCCGGTGACGTAGTTCCCCCGGCTCCTCTCCTCGGCAACACATGGGCCAACACACACGCCACATGGGCATGGGCCTGGACTCCTCCAAACCACACTGCACAACCAGCCCCAAAGAGCACTTCTTGCCCATGGACACCAATAACGCCCCCTGACTTGGCGGGGGTGGGGGTGGGGTGAGCGTCGGGAGGCGACACCTGCGTGGGAAGAAATCCTGTGCCCTCAGGGTCCTGCGGAAGGCCCTGCACCAACACAAATAAGAGGGGCACGAGCGCAGGACCATCACAACTGTGGAGGAAGAGCATGGTACACGGAGAGAGAGAACTACGTGGACAGGCCCCCTGGAAAACAACATGGGGATCCCAACGCCAAAGACACAAAACAGGGCGGCTCCCCCTCAAGGCCCGGGATGCTGGCTGCCTCCAGCAACACCTTAAGTCCTCCATCCCCTTCTCAACGCGCAAACCGGCTCCACCACCATGGGGGAGAACGCAACACAAACCCACGCCGTGGGGAGAGCTGTCCTTTCTACTCCCCTTCTGCCCATCCCCCTGGGGTACGACCCGGGGGTCCACAAACCGCGGGAACTCCTCAAGCTGCAAGCCGAACCCAGGACTACAGACACCGACCCTGCGCAGTGCGCCACCACTTGCGCCTCGGGACAAGGCCAGAGGCCAGGAAGCGGGACAACACCTGGGATGGGTGAGGCGATCCCACTCATCACCTTCCCACCTGCACGCAATGGGAGAGAGCCACACTGCGCCTGCCTGGCGTGGACGTGACAATCAGCAACAGCGTGCCTGCACCAGAATGCCATACCCGCCCGGAGGGATCCTTCCCCAACTCGGCGGGGGGAGTCGCAGGCTGTGGGTAGGCAAAACAGCGTTGGGCTCCCCCATGCAGAGGAGCAGAGGAGGGGCCCGTGCCTACACAACAACGACAAATGCTAAACGCTCTTCGAAGGAGGGCCAGCGGCTGGAGTCAGTACCACGAGGCACTCGTGTACACGAGGCACTCGTGCACTTGAGGCACAGGTGCACGAGGCCTCACTACGGAAGGCTTTCTCACCGAGGGCGCATATCCGCACCACACTGGCACACACTGCCCCCCCCCCCGGGGCCCCACAAGGTACACGGAGGGAAAGAGAAGCCAGGGGAAGGGAGGAGCAGCTTGACAGGTCCAGAGGGGGCTTTTCCTGTCAAGCACCAGGGCAACGCGAGCGCACGTGAACAGGGCCGTGAGCAAAGGGACAGCCCGTGCCACCTCGGGGGCTCATCTGTTTGCCTGACAAGCACTGGAGCACCTCTCCACGGGCTAACTACGCAAAAGCCCAAGGTGCAGCTTCGGGACTAGGGCAAGGGACGCCGGTGTGACACAAGACTACCGAAATGGTAAACTAAAGGATAAACAAAAATGGCAGCACTCAATCTCCACCAGTGGCTGGCCAACAACGGCTCGACTCCAGTGCGAACGCCCAAACGCAGCCCGGCCCTGCCACGTGGCAGGACCACAACAGGGCACCCCACCTCCTCCACGTGACGAGGGCGGGCGTGCCTCCCCCCTTCCTTCACAGGCTCGACTCACCCACCACCCCTGAGGACCGCCAGGGCAGGGACCCGGTGGTGGCTTCCGGTCGGGAACAGGAAACGACAACGCCGGCTCGGCCTTGGGCACCTGAGAGACAACCAGGTGCACCCCAAGAGAGCCATGTGACCCTCACTCGCACGTTCGAGGGGAGGCACGTGATGTGGTGGAAGGACAGCCCTCCCCGTGGCAGGGAGGGCCACTCTAGAGACAGAGCCCAGGGCGGGCAAGGTGGAGCCTTTACGCTGCATCACAAATACCCCGGGGGGCTCCACCGTGGCGACGAGGCAGAAGGCAGGACAGCAAACCTGGGCCAGTTTCCGCACCCCTCCCCTTCCTCAGGCCACCACAGGGCACCCAGGAGAAGGGAGGGGTCCACGGGCACAGCAAGAAGAGAGGTCCCATTCACCACGGATGTCCGTCCCTTGTCCGGCGCGGCTTAGGCCCGGCTTCACCACATTGATCAAGCGAAACGGAAAGCAACCACACTGAGCGGCCCTGCCAGGAGGGCAAAGGAGCATGGACACCGCGCGCCAGCCTCGCCAGCTAGAGAAGCCCTTCTGTCGCCACTCTCTGCCTTCTCTCCTCGAGGTGCTAGCACCAGCTTATGCCACGCTCCCTAGCACAGGGGGCGGTGGAAACAGTACTCAAGGACACCGAGCATGGGGACGCAACCCTGGCCAGGGAGGCAACACGCGGCGCCGCTCGAGTGCCACAGAAAATGGACAGCGAGAGGAGAGAGAAATGCAGCCTATGGGGACAACACTCAGGCGCCCCAGCGGCCAACGCGCACAGGCCCAGGCGTACCACTACCCCTGCCGTGCGGTGGTGACAGGAAGCAGGCTTGGAGTCGCAGTCCAGAAGCCCCACAGTACCACCATCAGACAGCGTGCCTCCACTAATCTCGTGCGTGGTACAATCTGCTGGCTCTAGGCAGAACAGCGATGAGTCAAGGAGGTGGAGAATATCCATGGATTGTGGCCGCCTCCCGGAAGGGAGGCGTGGCCACAGGCCACCGAACTTGAGCCCTGCACCCTAGGGAAGCAGAGGGTGGGTGGGTGGGGGGGTGGAAATGGACCCGGTCCCGGACCCCCGTGAAAACGCACCGCGGACACGCGCACGCGCCGGAGCTTGAGGAGCCGGACCTCCTACCAGAAAGTACTTCTGCCTCGGGACTTGCCAACAATCACGCGGAGCGGCCCACGACCAGTCGTCCTCCCCGCAGGATGGATCTGCGGCACTCCTGGACTCCGCCACGGGGGCTCCGGAGAAAAGGGCGGAGAGAAACCAAGTGCAAGGCCTGGGACCCACGTGTACGGGCCCACTTCGCTCTCCGACAGCCTCCACGCGCGGCCCCTGCAAGTCCACGCCCGCCTCCGGAACGGGACTCAGAAAGTTTGGGCAGCGACTGGGACCCAGGCGGGTAGGCGTCAGGCCAGGGAAGACCCTAGGCAGGGGCGGGGGCGGGGGCGCCGGTCCCCTCACGTCTCCCAAGTCGCCTCTGAACTTGGAAAAAATTCCTCAGGGTTACCGTGTGCCTGCGTCTTCGTTGAGCCACCAACCTCCGGCGTCCCCGCTCGACCAGCCACTCCTTCCTTCCTTCCTTCCTTCCTTCCTTCCTTCCTTCCTTCCTTCCTTCCTTCCTTCCTTCCTTCCTTCCTTCCTTCCTTCCTTCCTTCCTTCCTTCCTTCCTTCCTTCCTTCCTTCCTTCCTTCCTTCCTTCACGGCTCCCATAGGTGGGGGCGGGGGGGCAGCGCCACTAGTCGACCAGTGCGGGTGACTACACTCCTCTACTAGTCCTGCAGATACAATCTCCGGCCAAGAGGTCAGGCGCCAACACACTGGCACCACCGGCACGAACCCGCCAGCGCCACCGGCCTGCTGGAAGCGGGCCATGGGCGACGCGGCCAGATTGCCTCCCTTGTGACTCTAGAAGGGACGGATGACATAAAAGTGGCCGCCAGGTGGCGCCCGACAACTGTCACCAGCGTTAGCGGGAAGCAGCCGGATCCCCGTCGGCCAGGGCGCCCTGCCACCGCCCCCCACCAGGACCGATCTCGTCCGGGCAGGGCACATCCGCCCCGGAGCTCCCGGCCGCCACGGCGTGACCGCGGCAGCGGTAGGGGGACTCGGAAAGAAGACCTTGGGCTCTCGGGCCACGGTGGCGGGGCAACTGGCACACAACACAATTTCCCCGGAGTCGCTGGCGGTCGGTCGGGCTGGCGGGCACGACGGGACCGGACCGGACTGAGCTCCCCCGCCCCCCACCCGCAACCCCTCCGGACCCGCCGCCCGTGCACCGACTCCCGGGAGGGCCTTGAGAAAATCGCGGCATCTGGCACGGGACTGTCCAACCTGAACGAGGCCACTATGCGCGGGAGAGTGAGGGACAGATCGTCGTCCTCTTCTCCTGCTTTTTTTTTTTTTCTTTTTAATCATTTCCCCCTCCTTATTTCCTCTCCTCTCGTTTCACACACGTCGACTCAGTCGGGGGTGACATCGGTTCACACAAACACATGGGACTGAAAATGAAATGAAATCAGGGAGATTCAATGGGACTCCCGGAAGAAAAAGAGGGGGCGGGGAGGAGGAGGAAGGAGGAAGAGGGGAAGGGGAGAGGGAGGGGGAGGGGGAGGGGAGAGGGAGGAGAGAGGAAGGAAGAAACCAACAACGGTTTTTCCTGAGCGTACCACTCCACAAAACATCATCTGCATAACACACCCAGCACTCCGCCCAAAGTATAAAGTCTCCCTTCATCCTCATTTATCCTCCCCCCACCTCCGCCTTCTTTTCCTTCTCTTTCCTTTTGTAACAGGGATATTATAACCTTAGAATATTTTGAGTCCTGTTAAAAATTGTAGTAAGTAGTAAAATAGAAACAGGCCTGGAGGGCAAGCTGTGACTCCTAGCCAAATGTTAGTAAGATTGTAATCTGTAAATAACCCTTTGTGCCCAGCAGCTTTAGTCAAACAGTTTAAGTGTTATCTAGGAATGCAGATGAGGGAATCTGCATGATGTCTGGCAGGAAGTTGTAAACCTTTCTCACTAAGTGTTA
>PVJI01018919.1:0-32167 GCA_004026765.1 Micronycteris hirsuta
TTACTCTTTCAGTGAGAATCAGACAAGGTCCATTGTCCATAGCCCCCCAAAATCCTATTATTATTATTGTTGTTGTTACAAACTCGGTGTTTTGAAAGGGGGCTTTTAGAAAGGAGGGGAGAGAGTTTATTCCCTGCTGCTCTTACAGCCTGCAGACCACCCAGAATCCAGAGCTCCATGTGGCTTTGTCGTTCTCTTCTCGTGATCAAGTATACAGTAACTCTAGCACTGTAACAAAAACATTCTTTGTGAGAAGAAAGCCAACTGATAGTAGCAGTGATGGCAATAAAGGGAAACTAAAGAAATCTAAGTAAAGGCATTTGCATTTTAAGGGTTAGCCACTGTTTTAGGATATGTCCCCTGTGAACGTCAAGAATCTGCTCTAAAATGTACTGATTGTAGAAAACTGTGCAAGGAAATACACTACAGGGACAGGGACACCCAGAGTCCCATCACCCCCAAATAACACAATTTGCATTTTGCGACATGTATTCCCAGCCCTTTTTCTGTGCGTTTTAAATATAATTGAGATGATGCCGTTCTGCTTTTTTCTCTAACATGTGAAACATAAGTTTCCATATCAATAAAATACTTCCAACAAATGTTTTAAAAAATTCAGCCTATTTCATTATATTAAAGTAACATAATTTACTTAATAATCTACTAGTTAGCTACTTTTTTCCAGTTTCATTACTATTATTAATAACACTGGGGTGAACATTTTATTAATACATTTTAACTAAAATTTCATATTCTTAGGGATTCATGGATATATGAATACATACGTGTGTACATGTATGTATGTAAGTATGTACAGGGTGGGGCAAAGAGGTTTACAGTTGGTCACATGGAAAATAATGTGATAATTAATGAATAATAACACAAGAATAAACTGTGTTTCACGTACTCGCATCTGTAAAACTACTTTTGCCCCAGCTGTATATCTAAAACTAGAAGTAGAAGTACTGGATCAAAAAGTTGTGAACACTTTTAAAATCTGTTTGTTTGTGTTACCAAACGCTTCCAGAAAGGCTGCTCCAAGCTGCGCCCTCACTGGCGGTGCGCGGCGCTGGCCTCTCACCGCACACAGCCTTGCCCGCAGTGTTGCATGTCCTCATACTTAATAATCTGACCTTAGTGATGATAGGAGAGAAGGATCTACTCATTCATTTTGATCCAAATCTTCTTCGCCAAGTTTTAAGAACAACTTGTGAAGGAAACTTCCCATTTACCACTGACTTACTTGATATCCTTCTTGGTGAAAGGGTTATATATGCTGAGCCATTTTCTGGACTCTTTCTGTTCAATCCATCAGACTTTTGCACCCGTCACACACAGAGTGACCCACTGTAACTTCATAATACGTTCCACCGTTTGGCCGAGCAAGCCTATGTCATTTAGTCTTCTCTGTAGAGTTCTCAGCTAATTTCACCTTTTAAGAATACTTGGGGTTTTAGCCTCTGCCATGGCCCCCCAATTTTTTACCTTTAATTACAGCTACATATTCATCTCCTTGAGGAAATGGAAAGCTCCTTGAAGCTGGAGATTTGTAACTATTCTTTTTTTCACATCCCCCTTTCTGTGCCACAGTTATTTACTCATAGAATGCAGTGAAGGCCTTCCAACGGCAATCAGTTGGGTTTTGTAAGAGCCCACTCCAAACCTGTCCATATATCCTGGAATCATGAAGAAACTCTTCTCTCTCTCCTCTCGCTCCTCTCTCTCCCCTCTCTCTCTCTCTCTCTCTACTTTCCGTCAGTCAAGTTCAGTCACATCTGGCAATCCCTTAAGCAGACAACATGAAGAATTGACAATTACGATCGAGGGTAATTTGTTCAGCACACTGCCCTGTACATATCCTCTCTACCCATAGGCACTACTGAAAGATGAACTAATGGATCATTATCATTATACAGGATGGAGGAAGACACAGCTAAATATTAATGAATTTTATCAGTAATTGCCCACATAAGAGACAAAATTATCATTTAAAAGAAGTGTAGTTACTAATTGGGCTCATTACTCCTTCAAGGGTGAAGGTTCCAGTGAGCAGGGCTAATTACATATTGCTCTAAACTAAAACTAACTCTACCTATCATCTGTGAATTTTGGTGTCTCTAAAAATAGCACGAAAGTTAACTAGGGATATTTTCAAACCAAACAAGTGGCCTTTTATGTGTTTAAAAAATAAATTTGGTCAAAGCAGTCATTCCTAAATCAAGCTATGTTTTAGAACCACTTGAGGACTGAAAATGCCTATTTCTTTATATCATACACAGTTTGACTCTGTAAGGCCAGGGCTAGAACCAGAAATCTGGGTTTTTACTTTTAGTTTTTAATTCCCTAGGTGATCCTGGTACAGCCTTTTAGAAACTACTAGGCTTAAACATGTTATTTGGGAGACTGGAATCACTGCAATACATATGTTCATTTTCTCCAGGACATAAATATTCTACACAACTCTATGCAAGGCCATTAGGTGTTACAGGAGACCCAGAGAAGTTGATTCACAAGTAACTTGGGGCTCTTGTGGAAGTGATGACAAAAATACACAAGAGCATCTATGTTGGGATCACTTGCCATCCCAGTCTTCATAAATTGAACTTTTAAATCATGGATCGGAAAGGCTTGCCCAGGGCTCAGTTTCATGTGAGCAGAGAAGAGAATTTCAGATTTAGGAATAAACTGAAGGATTCCAGTAGGTACCTTCCCTTCTTATTTCCTTCCACCCAGCCAGCCGTTGGCGAATTATCTCCCCTGCTGCCAGTGTAACTGCCTAACATCTCATGCTTAAAAATTAATTCCTGTGAGTCACTCCCTAATCAGTCTATTCATTCAACATGATAATTGAGCATCCACAATTACTAGATAGGATGCTAATCTCTAGCAAGTGGGAGATGAGAGATTCAGGCTCTGTGTCTGGGGAGTCCAGTGTGGGATGCAGCCCTGGTCATCTATTATACAGCACGATATATGCGGTGAGAGAAGAGGCTTTAGAACCCAGGAGAGAAGGTTAAATGAAGAAACAAAAGTCGATTAGACCTGCTGTTAAAGTCCTCAAAATTCTGACCATGTTGTCAGGAAGTCAACAAGGTTGTCACCGCAAAGAAAAATAACACAACTGGCTTGACTCTGTTGTTACTGCAGTTAGAGGGTCCGAGAGTAAGTGGGCCAGCATCCCAGCTGTTGGCTCTTTTTTTCTTCCTATTCTCCAAGGCTGCCTGGCTACAACCCCCAGGCCAAAGCCCTCTGACCAGGCAAATGGCCAGGGGCTGCTGGGATAGGCAATTATGTTTTCATGAGGGCACCCAGCTGCATGAACTCAGGAGCTGGACTTGAAGAAGGAGTGGGAGTAAATGTCGTGGCAGCAGGGAGAAGCCTTAGAGGAGGACCCATTGGGGCAGGGGGTTAATAAAAACAGGGTCAAATGACAGCAGGTCACCAGAGTGGTTGGTGGTGTGACAGGGAGAGTGAGATCACAAAGTCCTCAGGAACACCACCGAACATTACAAAGGAAGGGATGCCTGCCTGTCTGGTGCCAGCCTGCCCCGAACTGTTCTGCATCCTTCCCTGTTCGCCACTTTTTTAGGTTTCTGGCTTCTCCAAGATATGCAAAATCTGGGTGCTGATCAAATCCATTGTCTTCTCCAGGAACACACCCGCATGTCGTTCCACAGCAACACAGCGCGGACGTCCACCTCAGGCCGCACTGTTTTTCTTGGGCGTCTTTATCTGCACAAACATTCTGAGCTGCCTTTTTATCTGACCTAGATGGTCTATAATAATTTCCTATGATTAGCCTCGTATTCATTTTATCTTTTATTTCCATCCAAATATATTCTGTCCCCCTGCCAACTTATTTATTATGTGACATTCTTTCTCCCTTCAGACACAATACCCTCCTTGACCCTTGTTGGCATAATTCCCCCTAGCCTGTTGTGTCTATCTCTTATATAAACTTTCCATCTCCAGATTATTCCAAGTCTGTTTCTGGTTTTAGCCTCTCCTTAGTAATCCTTGTTACATAATGTGTCTATTATATCTCTTGGTATTTGTTTTCTTTCAGTTCACTTCTTACCATGCATATGAAAGTCATTTGTAAGGGGAGCTGTTTAGAATTTGCTTTTATTTTTTTTTTTTTGGTTTCTTTTAGAGTTCTGCTTCCATTCTTCGAGTTCTTTTCATCTCTGACCCTCCTCCCTCTGTCAAGCCCCCTCGATTTCCCCATAACATGCTAGTTTATACCTTCCTCCCAGATGCATGCACGTTTTACCACTGTGGCTTTGTGTGTTGCCGTGTGGTTTTGCAGAACGGGCTGGCTGTCTTTCATGTAACTTTCCAGTCTCCGCCATTCATTTGTGTAGCAGGAACTCCGTTCAAAATCAGTTTTATCCCAATCATTAGCATGTGCCTAGAGCCTGGAGGAAGTCTGATAGAGGCTAAAAAACAGTCATAAACTCACTCTATGTTTTCACGAGACTTTAGCTGTCTATAAAAAGTCCAGAACAACCAGTTAAAACGAAAATATTTTAACCCATTGCCTATTGGGTCTACAGGGAGTTTTGAACTATTTTTCCCCCCCTCATTAAATTCTTAACTCTATTTCCCCACTTCCTCACCTAAACGTCCTTTGTGGTGCTCATGGTGTTTCTGTGCATAGGCATATGTGGGAGTTCACATTACCTACAGACTGCCTTCACATTTATGGAGAAGTTGTCAAATAGGATGGCACAGATATGCCTGTACTTCCTATACCAATTAATACAGCCGACAGGGGTGAGGGGTCCGGGTGAAGGAGCAAGATAAGGCAGTGAGCACATATGACTGGAGGTCTAGCGATAACTTAAATATCTTCAGGAAGTGTGAATTTCCATGGGGCAGGGTTATGCCTTTCGTTGTCTTTGTTACTCAGCCTGCTTGGGCCTCAGTTTCCCCACGTGAACACTGAGACAATATTAACAATGCCTACTCAATGGGACACTTGTGAGGATTACTGAAACATTGTCTAAGAAGAAACATTCTATTAATGGTGATCATAATAACAACAAGGTGTGACTATGGAAAGTCACCTGGACATCACTCAGCAAGTTTGTGTACCAGGGAGCTAGTGAGTAATTCAATAACCTTGAAAAGAAAGTACATTTTTCCTATGGGAGTAATTTAGTGCCTAGGAGAATATAGATGAGCGAAAATGAACACATACTATTGTTTAAAGCACCTGAGGGCAGGGGTCTTCAGGCTGAGATTCCATCCTGAGAGCGATATGGTCTCGAGTTTACAGGGAACAGAAATCCCAAAAAGGGGCTCGGACATGAACCTTCCGCCGCCGAGGCCTAGAGTGCTGATTCAGTCAACAGAATTCCCAAAGTCTTGCTACTGAAATCCTTAAGCCCATGTATTTTCACCTTATTCAGAAACATGGCATTTGGAGGAAAAGAAATCTTGAAGTTTATATTATTTAGATTAGGAATACAGATTCTGGAGTCCTGCTGGTTCTGTAGAAATAACAGCTAACGTATTTGCTGGCTCTGTGACCTCAGGCAGGTTTCTTAACCTTCCTGAGTCTCAGTTTTCTCAATTACGAAAGAAGGAAAATAATTATACCTTCCAGATGGAGCAGTTGTGTAGATTTTTTTAATGGATGAAAAATCCTTATCACTGTGCTTGGCACATAGTAAGTAAACACTCAATAAAAGCTTGTTATTATTACTATTATTATTTTAGGAAGCTGAGATCCCAAGAGACTTTCATCTGCCCAAGGTCTCACAAATACACTCCAAAGAATGAAGTCAAGTTTCACTTAGTTGTTGTCAACTATTTAGCTTTTTCTACCACACCACTAGGGTCTCCATATTTATTCTTTGTCCTCACCTTCTATGAATGTTCTTTGACCTCTAGTACTCTTGTATAATTATGTAAATTATTCACAGGAAGAAGAATCATTATGACTTTAGACAGACCTTTTTGGTCATGAGTCAAAGGCCATCGATTCGGGTAGACAGGTTTGACACATTCATAGTTCACTGTTATTTGTTCTCCTACCTCGCAGATGGTAAGCTCACTGAAGCAGAGAACGTCTTATTTACATGTGCAGCCCCTGACTTCTAATTGTTGCTTGTGTCTTCAAAATATATTAGAAACTCAGTAATATTAGTAATCATATATTACAAATTATTTTTAGCATTTTTATTACATATATTTCTCTTTTATTTCTTACTACAGCCCATTCAATCAAGGACACTAACATTCAAAAAAGGTGTAGCTGCCCAGCAGGGACATAAACCCGGGTTGACTGACACCAAATCTTCCTCATCAGAAGAAAAGATGGGGGTGGGGACTTCGCACACTATGCCGATTCAGACACAACTTAATTGGTTAAAAATCCATTTCTAGTAGAATACACACACATTTTATGAGAGAACAAATTTCGTATGGCTCAATTACCTCAAGCATAGGCAAGACCATCTGTTGACAAAAAATTAAATGTTTCTTCACCAATGCCATCTATGCATTTATTTTTTTTTCAAATAATGGGTTCTGACTGATTTTGCAGCACAAGAGACCAGCTCAGTTTCAGCCCAGAGTTTGACTGGCAGTAGATGAGTGTATGTTTAATTCACTCCATAGCACCATTTAATTGTAGAAGAATCAAAGTTATCTTTTATGTGACATTCTTTCTCCCTTCAGACACTATGTCTGTTTTGATTCATCTTGGCTGCATGTTGGGGTTAGGTTTAGAAATTATCAAAAACACTTTCTACAAGCTTGTTATAAACCACTACTCTAAGAGAATCAGCTGAGTAAATTAATGTCTCAACACAAGAAAATATTCCATGATTATTAGAGTATTTGAAAACAAAGACCCCAAGAGCTATGGAAAAAAGAGAAAGGGGAGCAAAGCATCATAAATTCATAGAAGGCTTACTTATATCTGAAATGATTAATAATATGTATATCTGGTGAACCATGATTAAGTTTTTCACCAGACATATTTTATGGCTTCACACAATTATATAAAACATTTCTCAACATCTTGAAGTCATTCAAGAGTAATGAGACAATCAAAAGAAAAATAGCGCTGCCTGGTGTAGCTCAGTGGATTGGGCATCCTCCCACAGACTGAAAGGCCACTGGTTGGATTTCCAGTCAGGGCACATGGCTGGGTTGGGGGCCAGGTCCCTGGTTGCGGGCGTGTGAGAGGTAACCAACAAACGGATCGATGTTTCTCTAGCACATCAATGTTTCTCCTCTTCCCTTTCTCCCTCCCTTCCCCTCTGTATAAAAATAAATAAAATCTTTTTTAAAAAAATAAAAAATAACTTGTCAACAAAAAGGCCTTATCGTTTTACATTGAATATCAAGAAAATCAATGAAGAAGCTTTGTTGCTTATGATAAAAGTTAAAACACAGTCAATTTTTATCTTACTTTAGATCTCTATCTTGATCTGACTAGTTAGCATTCAAGTTGTTTTGTTTAGTACGTTGGACTTTAAAGACTCTCTATTCTTCAGATTTCTTTTTTTTTTTTTTAGATTTTATTTATTTATTTTTAGACAGAAGGCGAGGGAGAGAAACATCAACGTGTGGTTGCCTCTCATGTGGCTCCCACTGGGGACCTGGCCTGCAACCAGGCATGTGCCCTGACTGGGAATCGAACTGGTGACTCTTTGGTTCACAGCCCGCACTCAATCCACTGAGCTATACCAGCCAGGGCTCTTCAGATTTCTTATCAGCACTGAGGAAGTAATTTATAGCATAGTACCTTTATAAATAAGTATTTTCTAAACAAGTGATTTGAAACAGAGCTTTCCTTCAGTCAAAGCTGATTTTATTCTTAAAGAGAGACATTATATATCTGATTTAATATTTTCCTTCACAAAGCAGGGGCTTATATTATTCTATTTTTACCATCTTAACATGACCCAGGGACATTAATGGGTTAGACAAGTCCACCAGGACTTTGTCTTTCAGGGACTGCACTGTCTTTTAGGAACTGAGACAAAGGACACTGAAATGGCATACATCTCTGGCAGCATAAAGGGGGCCCCAGTGCAGAATAATTCATTCGATTGCAGAAAAAAAAGGAGTATTTAGATCCCACAGAAAGGCTGTAATTAGTGCCCACTGACATCTAGCACTCCGATTCTCCGGAGTCCTTAGTCCTCCACAAAGTGGATGGAATGTAGCACCTAGTCCTTACACTGTGGCTCAAAGAAGTAAAAGCAAACTGACACCAGAGAAGATGGAAAGGGTGACACAGAACATATGGAAAGAAAGAGCATAATAAATGAAAGGGCATGCGGTCAACGAAAGAGGGTGAAAGAAAGAAGCAAAGGCTGTATCATGCAAAAGAAGAAATATATATAGCATTCATGAAAGCACCTAACACAGACAACCTAAAGAGAGACCCTACGTGTGCTTTGTGCCGGTAAAGGACTTAATAAAGCTGTAAATTCAATAAAGGCAGAGAAGCTTGATGGAAATTAAGAAAATAAGAAAAGGTGAATGGAAAAATCTCAAAGCTAAGTGAACAGATTAAGAAACCAAATCACAGAAGTAGAGACCCAACAATAAAAATAGTAAAAAGAAAATTAATGTAATATCAAAAAGCTTTAGATAATCAACATGAATACAAAAGAAAAAGACAAAGAGATTATGGCAGCCAGAAGATATTAGATATAGAAAATAAAACCTAAAAACAATTGGAATAATAATGCTGGAACCAATCAAACAAAGCATTACACATATCTGGGGATAATGCAAGAAATGTTTCTAAATTTACAGATTAAATTCCAAGGAACTGATATGAGCAAGTTATATAAAAATATTTCTGGTGATACCATTAAAATTCTAGAATTCTCTGGAATTCTAGACCCTTCCAAAAAAAAAAAATCAAGTCCACAAGTGAGGAAAAAAACCAAGCGATTATCATCCTCATTTACTGTTAAAAACATTGAATGCCAGAAGTCAATGGAACGATATTCCTAGTGTTCTGAGGAAGAGAAGGAATGTTAGACCCAGTCAGACGATGATTTGCAGATCAAGGCAAGTTACACACACTCTTAACCATGGGAGTCTTTTTTTTGTGTTCCATGTTTATTCCTTACAGATTTACCTCAGTCCATATTTCCCAGGACTGCCCATTTCCTCCCAAAACATACACACATACGCACACACACACACACATCATGCATTTAGCATATCTATTACAGGTAGATTCACTGTAGTATGTAGACATAGCCCTTCATTAAATGATGATGGAGATGCAATGCAGGCAAACCAGGAGCTGTGGTTGATAGTATTTGAAACGCTGACTTTTAACTGTATTAGTCATGATTATGGAACAGAAATGGGTGAAGCATTCCTTCAGATTTTGTTATTTATTTACAACTTGATACTATTTTTTCTTTTAATTTTTTCTAATACTGAAATGTTAAGTAAACCATGGAAGTCTTAAGGAAATATTGCACGTTATTTAACAACCCACCAAATGAAAGGAGCCACAGTAAAAAGGAGCACCTATGAGCACCCCATTTATTTAAACATAGAACTATGTTTAAACTACCTCAAAGATTATGACTAAAAATTAAGTAAACAAATGTACAAACTCTGACCAAATTAAAATAAGTCTATAGATGGGGAAGGAGAAGTAGGAAGAATTATAAGAAAGCTCATTTCCTCATCTTTCCTAACAAGTAGTCCATCCATCTTGACTAAAACTCTAACAAGCAGGTAAAAACAATCAATGACTCTTACCTCTCAGTTATTTCTATCTGGCTATCCAACCGTTCATCTATCCATCCATCTATCATCCATTCTCTTACATATATGCACATAGATATATCTCAAATAACGGTGTTAATCAAATGTTAATGTTACTGATTTCTGGTTGATGAGATTTGGGGCAGTTTAAAGCTTTCCTCTTTTATTTTTCTGTATTTCTTGAATTCCAAAAAGTGATCATTATCACAATAGTGGCTTAAAATCGATGAGGTCCTCTCATCAAGAAACTGAACCAATCTCCTACTTGAACTCGTGGCTGGCACTGACCAAGAGGACTCAACAGAAGGATTACATTTAAATTGCTGTGCTCACCCTCTTGGAATCCTGAGACGATTGCACTGGAGGAAGCCCCGGGTGAACGATCCCCAGGCGAAGTAGTTCCCAAATCCCAGTTGTTCCATCCATCCCAGAGGCTCCACACGTGGGAGCGAGGCCGTGCTTGACCAGTTCACCCCAGCTGAGCTCCCAGACAACCACCGCCGAGTGAGGGAGCCCAGGCAGGTCTGTCACAGACCTCCTAGGGTAACTAGTGCAATGTCCTAGTTCATCGCAGATTTATCGAACATAACACATTGTTTTTGTTTTAAGCTACTAAGTTTTGGAGTTATTTCTTATATACCAATAGATAAATGATTTACCCTTTTTTTGAAAAAGATTAAGTTCAGTATACTTAAAAACCTAAATAAGATGCTGAAGCCCCCATCCTATATAAGAGGGGAATTTCCCCTGAACCTGATTTTTCCCAAGGGGTTCACGATTTTCCTGTCAATGTGTGTGACAGCCGTATTTCACACTACTAGCCACGGCTGCCATTCTCCAGTACTGCCTCTGCCGTATCTCACTATTCCGCTGCGCCCCACCTCATACTTGACTCTAAGGCCTCAGATATGCCAAAGCCCCACGAACATGAAGTTTGTGCATGTCCCAGACTTTTTTTTTTAAGATTTTATTTATTTATTTTTAGACAGAAGGGAAGGGAGGAAGAGAGGGAGAGAAACATCCATGTGTGGTTGCCCCTCACATGGCCCCCACCAGGGACCTGGCATGCAACCCAGGCATGTGCCCCAGCTGGGAATCGAACCGCGACCCTTTAGTTCGCAGCCCGCGCTCAATCCACCAAGCTATGCCAGCCAGGGTATGCTTTTTATTAAAAGTCAAAGATGGGGTAGTATAAATACTATGCAATAAGTTACTCTAAAATTTAGCAGGTTTAAACAAACAATAAACATACATTAGTTCACAGAGTTTCTATAGGTCGGGCCTTTGGAAGTGGCTTACCCAGGTGGTTCTGGCTTGGGATCTCTCATGAATCAAGATGTTGCCTAGGACCGAAGCCTGCGGAAGCTTGCCTGGGACCAGAGGATCTGCTTCTGGATGGCTCAATCACAGGGCTCTTGGTGGACCCCTCCCTAGGGCTGCTTCAGAGGCCTCATGACATGGAAACTCACTTCCCACAGAGTGAACAATGACCCAGGAGAGCAAGAAAGAAGTTTCAATGTCTTTCATGGCCTAACCCTACGAGTCTGTAGTTCCTGAGAGATATTCTATTAGTTACAAAGTCAGCCCTATTCAGTGCAGGAGGGGACCCCACAAGGGCATGAATACCAGGAGTTGGGGATCACTGGAGCGATCTACCACTGACCTTTTAAGGTAAAAGTGATTCATACCATTAAGAATCATCTTGTTAGTGATTCATACCATTAAGAATCATCTTGTTAGTACACCAAACCCCTGAAAATGTCAACAAAATTCCCCAAATGGTCATCATGGAGAGTTACACAGACTGTGGATCATACCAGAGATATCGAAGCCCTGGACCCGAATGCAGAGCTCTGTTTGGCCAACGGAAGGAGTGTCTTTTTCTGGGTTTCACACTAATTTACTCGAAATACTGAAATATATCTTTGGCACTGAAGAAAATGACAGAAATAGAGCTTAAACATTGATAATATTTTAAACATTATTATGTGAATTCTGTAACCCCAAAGTGAGATGAAACTTTTCAGAAATCCCTGGAGAACTATTAATATGGAATTTATTTGTATTATTTGTTGCAAATCAGTAACTTACTGAACTTGCAAAAATTGATCTCTTCTAAACTTTAACAACCCATCACAATGCCCAAATTATGAGCACTCCCCTTTTAGTTCTTAGTTCGTATCACACTGGAATGTTCAAATGATCTGAGAAAATTTTGGTTTCTAAATTCCCCAGTGTCGTTCTGGGATATCGTGTTCTAAGAATCTATAGGAGACGAACTCCCAGAAAAACTTCATAGGTTGTCTTGTAATTAGATATCCAAGTGGAAAGTCCTTGAAATGTGAATTGGGGCTACCGATGCCTTTCCAGGCTACTGCATTAATAGTCTTTGTATTTGTCCCAGCAAACAAAAGGTATTTGTTAATACATAACAGTCTAACGTAACCAAGTCAGTTTCTCAAACAATTCTAAGACCACTTACTCATATATTCACCGTGTTCTCATCTTCTCTAAAAGAACTATTACTGAGTCATTCAATTAGCTTTATGAAAGGACTGTGTGGACTTGGGAGTCGCCCCCATGAAGACATTTTCTCAGAATGTCGAGTGGTTGCAGTCTTTTGAGTCGGTGCTAGATTTTAAAATAAACTTAAGCTTCTATTTCTCATAACTGATACCTACTCCCTCAGGCACTAGAGCTATACTTATCTGCAAGAACAGTCAATATGAATGTCATGGACCACGAACTTCCAAAATTTTCTATATCTCAATGTGATTTATGTGTCTGAATCAAATTATTAATTTCTCAATTGAATTCAGTGTTATGTTCTTCTGTTTTATCCCTTTCTTTGTACCTGTTAGGGAAGCCCTACATTTGTCTGGTTGCTCTGATATTGGAAGGCATCTGGTCCACAGTCATCTTCTGCCTTCCACTGGTGTCTGACGAGGTGAACCTCTCCCCCTTGCTTTTTGGACCTTGGGTTTTATGTCCACCTGCATCTGCTAAGATTACCTTTGCCTTTACCATGCCCTTCAGCTGACCAATCCATGCACTCGTCCCAGTCTCATCTCTTTTGAGTCTACTGGTCTGTCTTAGACAGATCCACACCCCTTTCTCAGGCATGGAACTGACTTCCTGCTTCACCTGTGTGCTTAAGATTTCATGAGGCTCCTGTAGACCCACCCACAGTGTTACTTCACCTGGCCACTGCTCCTCTAGTTCTTAGCTTCATGCTGGATACGGTTTTGTCTAAAAGGCTTGACTCTTTCCAACCACATGTGAGAAGACTAAGGTTAGGTCCCCTGTTTTTGAGCTGCTCCCAAGTACCTCTGGGTTTCCACTGGCCCAGAGCAGGTGAGGGGCACAAATCCCCCCTCTGAGATGATTTCTAGGGTCTAGCTCTTGTTTATTCACTACTGCCTCCTGTACATTTATTTTATCTTAAAGATCATTATTATCTTTTAAAATCACTGTAGATTCTTTCAAGCTTCTTTATTTATGATATTAAATCAATGCACTAACTCTAATGGCATTTTCTCTGAATTTTCAAAGCCAGGCTTTGGGTATGTGGAAAATCTTTTCTAGTTCAGGAATCCCAGATCTTACAAATTAAAAATGCCCTTTGATTTTGCAAGACTATTGTCTCTGTTTATGTTTCAAACATATTGTTTTTCTAGGGCTCCCATAACAAAATACCACAGACTGGGTGGCTTAATTATAAACACCTTATTTTCTCATAGTTCTGGAGGCTAGAAGTCCAAGATCAAGGTGATGGCAGGGATGGCTTCTCCTGGGGTCTCTCTGGTTGGCTTGCAGATGGCCACCTTCTCACTGTGTCCTCACGTAGTCTCCCATTGTCTGGGTGTTATTTGTGTCCTAATCTTCTCTCCTTACAAAAACAGCAGTCATATTGGATTAGACACCATCCACATGACCTTGTGTTACCTTAATTCTCTTTGAAGGCGCTATCTCTAAATACAGTCCCATTTTGACATACTAGGATGGGGTTAGAACTTCCACATGTGAGTTTGGTTGTGGGAAGGCACAGTTCAGCCCACAACCCAAATTAATCTATTTTGAAATTCAGTTGACTTTTACATTTTGGGGGAGTTCTTTTGTATCCTCTTTCTCCTGCAGCAAATGGATATAGGCCGTGGTGATTGACTCCATGGATGGAGGATCTCAGAAATGTACACAATTTTCATACCTTACAAAGCCCTTCCTAATCTCTCACCGACTTCTCCAATCTCTTCTCTCAGTCTTTCCCACATTCTCGTTCTTTCCTCCAGTCAGACAGGATTTCTTTTGGATTCTCAAAATCCCCATTGCCTATCTCACCTCTGGGTCTTCAGACACATCGTTCCATATCTGAAATGCTTTCCCTCATTGTACTTCCCTTTCCTTTGCTAACTCCAACGAACCATGCAGGTCTCATTTTTTGCTTTCCCTAGTACCTAAAACTAGGTTAAGCTTCCCTATTTGTTAAGCTTCCCATAGCACATAACCACACTTACTGCTTTATAGAACTCAGTCATTAAACTTTTCGTTTTTTTATATAGTGTCAGTATTTTCTGCTAGGCTACAAGCTTCATGGTGACAAGAATAGTATCTGTATTGGTCACTGATGTGTTCAGTGTCTGCCACAATGTGTGAACCAAGGCAGAAGCCTGATGAGTATTTTTTGAAAGAATAGAAAATGAACTCTGAGGTATTACTGGCTTGGTACACAAGAATAGCGTCTTGTGGAATTGCACCCACATTTTTTTAAAGAACCTGCTCTATTTATCAGTCAGATTGTTAGTAGTAAGCAACAGAAACATATTTAGGCTAATTTAAGCAGAAACAGAGATTGAGTAGCTTGCAGTGCTTTATGGAGAGCCAGAGAACCAGGCTAGGAGACTACAATGCCAGGCACAATACCCCAAACTACAAGGCAAAGTTGCTGCTACCTTTGGGCCCCCAATCCCACAGCTGGCACTGCCAGCACACGAGACACTAGGCACTAGAGCTGCCACCAGAACCACTGTCCCAGCTGCCACTCCAAAATTGCAGCTGTTGCAGGACTGCCTCAGCCACCACATGGCCACCACCACCACACCGCCACCAGACTGTCCAGTGACTGTCCTGCCCCATGGCCACTCCCTCTGCAGCAGCGACACAGCTGCCACCTGAGTGACTCCTGGGCAGATCCCGCTGTGTCACATCACCTGCCTTCAATTCAGTAACCTGTTTGGCAGAGTCTAGTCCATGTGACCAAGACCCTATCTAAAGAGGAGGTAGGAAAAACATGTCTATACTTTAATGTCTATAGTAGAATATGGGTTTTGCCTCATAATGTGAGAAATTCCCAAACATAGAAAGGAGGATTAGACACTGAGAAAATAAAAAGAATGACAAATGCCCCCTGCATTGTTATTGCAGAAGAAAGAAGTCCCGTGACTCCACAAAGAGCTTTGTCTTTGTGATGTGTGTGTTTGTTTAAGAAGCATTTTCCAACTTTTAACATTAAACTTTCTAGAGCACAACAAAAAAAATGTCCGTCAAGATGCTAACATCAGTCTTCAGCTTTGCACACTTGCAGCTGGTCCATTTCACCCTCGACTCACACTTGATGCTCATGTCCATCCCTCCCAACTACCCTTTCCCAAGATTCTTCCACCTCCACCTCCCTTTCTGTAACCACCCTTTCTCCTTTTATGTACTCGAATCATCGCACTCCACGGCAGCAGGGGCTGTGTTAAGCGATCATGGGGAGGTAGTGCTCATTGTGGGTTTGTACATGCAATAGGCTTTCAACTGGCAAACAAGTGTTAAATGGAAATAGGAGAGTAGTCTAGCTATCCCGTGCCACGTCCCTGCAGCACTGGATTCTCCTCAGTGCTTAGAGTTTCTTTCATTTAATGGCTCAGGTAGCTATCTGGGGCATTGACTCGATACTTTCACTACCATGAATCCCAGTCAACCTTGCAACACTTTCTCAGGCAGTAGTTATATCAGGAAACCTCTTCATCCCACGTCTTTGAGCTGCTGATCACACCTACCATGTTCCTAGATCACAGCACGCGGCCAGCCCCTCATCAGCATAGAGCCTCCTCCCTACATCCTTCCCCTCAGCCTCCCTCCCTTAAACCTCCCACAGTTCCTCGTTCTTTTCATCCCTTCTCCTTCCACCAATATCCTGACCCCTCTGGCCTCTCAGACTGAGATTAACTTCTTGCTGGCTTATCTCCCCTCTTTTTTCTTTTCTTTTTTATTTTGCCTTCTATGAGTTTTAAGGATATATTTTCTATATCCATCCTTTCAGTAGTTATGCCAGATATTTTAACATGAATACTTTTAGAAGTCTAATGTTAATCCACAAAGACAGTAGTGCTTCAGATCTAAGCAATCTTCTATAAAATTATATGCTATTGTTGTCCAGTACTTGGTTTTATAGTTTTTAAATTTGTAAAGCAGATATTATTTTGTTCAGTCCATATTTGTGTTGATTTACATATCCGCAGAAATCTGAGCTGGTCATTCCTTCCTGCATCTGTGACTGTCCATGTGGTATTACTTCTGTTTGAAGTGCATCCTTGAGAATTATCATTAATTTGAATCTTTTGGTGGTAAATTCTGTTATTTTATTTCAACCTGAATATACTATTCTTTCTCCCCTTCTTGAAAGATCATTTTACCACATATTCCACTGTAGGTTGACAATTATTTCATTGTCTTCTGGATTCCATTACTGTAGAAAAATCACTCAATCAAGCTATTCTGGAAACTCAACTCTAGATACTTTACAAGTATTCTTTTTGCCTTTGATGTTTTGCATGTTCACTATGATTTTTATCTAGGTGAGAATTTCTTTTTAATTTATCTTTGCCTAGAATTTTTTGTATTTCCTAAATCTGAGAATTTTTTCTAAGTTCTGGAAACTTTGGGCCATTATCTCCTGAACTATTGCTTTTTCCACATTACCTTTATCACTTCCCTCTGAAACCCCATGTGTTAGAACTTCTCTGTCTTCAGAATCTCTTAATCCCTTTCTCCCCTTATTTTTATGTTAAAGGCATATCTCCTTTACAACCTGCAGTAGCTTTATAGAAAATCTACTTCTAGCTAAATACAAGTTGAAGCACAAAGCTGTCTTGGCAATCTCTCTCCAGAATCAAACAATCCACCCTCTGGTTCCCAGCCCGCGCTCAATCCACTGAGCTACACCAGCCAGGGCACCATTTTTAAATCCTTTTCAGAAATATTTAAACTAAATAAATAACAAAGATGTTCTCTGGATAATGTTGTAACTAAACCTGGTATTAACTTTTGGTCAAGATGGAGGCATAGGCAAACACAGCTTGCCTCCTCACACAAACACAGCAAAAATTACAACTAGACTACAAAACAGCTATCACCCAGAATCATCAAAAATTGAGCTGTGTGGAAGTCCAACAACCAAGGAATTAAAGAAGTCACATTCATCCAGATGGGTAGGAGGGGCAGAGACACGGAGATGTGCAGAGAGGCATGGAGATATGGAGGTGCAGCATGAGCAGTCCCCCACTCACATGTGGTGGATAAAAATCAGAAGGATGCGCCCTGGCTGGTGTGGCTCAGTGGACTGAGCACGGGCTGGGAACCAGAGGGTCCCGGTTCGATTCCCCATCAGGGCACATGCCTGGGTTGCGGGCCGGGTCCCCTGTGAGGGCCATGTGAGAGGCAACCATACATTGCTGTTTCTCTCTCTCTCTGTCTCCCTCCCTTCCCCTCTCTCTAAAATAAATAAATAAAATCTTTAAAAAAAAATCAGAGGGATGCCTCGGAAGTGAGGGATCCCAGCCCCATACCAGACCATCCAGCCCAGGGTTCCCCTGCCAAGAAGATAAGTCTCCATAACATCTGGCTGTAAAAATCAGTGGGGGTGGGGGAAGTGGAAGAAACTGTGGGATTCTCAGGAGTCTCTTCTTAAAGGGCCCACAATGGACTTAGGACTTACACAGACTCACTCCCTCTGGGCTTTGGCACTGGGACAACAGCTGGAAGGGCACCAGTGGCATATAGTGAGAAACTGAAGTGTCTGGCATCAGAGTGAATGCTGGGGAACCTCATCCTGGACAACACTCCAGAGGCCAGGCAGCGGCACTGTCCCCTTTCTGAGCCCTTTCCCACACACAGCCACAGACTGATGACACCATGATAGAGACTCCATCAACCTGGTCCACACTGGTTGCCCTGCCCAGGTTGTCCATCCCATCCAACTTACTGGTGCGCTTTTCTAGAAATGACCACACTACCAAGACAAGGAGTCAAAGCACTTCTACCTAATACATAAAACCAAACACAGGGAGGCTGCCAAAATGAGGAGACAAAGAAACGTGAGCCGAACAAAAGAACAGAACAAAACTCCAAAAGAAAGAACTAAACAAAGTGAAAATAAGCAATCTATCAGATGGAGAGTTTGAAACACTGGTTATTAGGATGCTCAAGGAACTCACTGGGTACTTCAATAGCATAAAAATTTAAAAAAAAAAGACCCAGGCAGAAATGAAGTTTACACTAAGTGAAATAAAGAAAACTTTACAGGGAACCAACAGTAGAGTGGATGAAGAAGAGAATCAAATCAATGTTTTCCAATATAAGAAAGAAAACAAACATTCAATCAAAACAACCAGAAGAAAAATGAATCCAAACAAGCAAGAGATGGCTAAGGAGCCTCTGGGACAATGTCAAACATACCAACATTTGAAACATAGGGGTGCTGGAAAGAGAAGAGAAAGAGCAAGAAATTGAAAACTTATTTGAAAAAATAATGAAAGAAAACTCCCCTAATTTGGTGAAAGAAATAGACATATAAGTCCAGGAAGCACAGAGAGTCTCAAACAAGATGGACCCAAAGAGGACCACACCAAGACACATCATAATTAAACTGCCAAGGGCTAAAGATAAAGAGAGAATCTGAAAAGCAGTAAGAGAAAAGCAGAGAGTTACCTACAAAGGAGTTCTCATAAGACCATCAGCTGATTTCTCAAAAGAAACTTTGCAGGCAAGAAGGGGCTGGCAAGAAGTAATTCAAAGTAATGAAAAAGCAAGGACCTACAGCCTAGATTACTCTATCCAGCAAAGCTATCATTTAGAATGGAAGGGCAAATAAAGTACTTCCCAGAGAAGGTAAAGCTAAAGGAGTTCATCAGCACCAAGCCCTTATTATATGAAATGTTAAAGGGACTTATTTAAGAAAAAGAACATCAGAACTCTGAACATTAAAGTGGCAATAAATTCACAACTATCAACAATTGAACCTAAAAAACAAACTAAGCAAACAAGCAGAACAGAGACAGCATCATAGATATGCAGATCATTTGGAGGGTTATCAGTTGGGAGGGGTGAGGGGGAGAATTGGGGAAAAGGTGCAGAGATTAAGAAGTACAAATTGGTAGGCACAAAACAGACATGGGGGTGTTAAAAACAGTATAGGAAATGGAGAGGCCAAAGAACTTATATGCATGACCCACAGACATGAACTAAGGGAGTGGAGGCTTGCCAGAAGAATGGGGGGTACCGGGTGGAGGGGGGCAAAGGAGGAAAAATTGGGACAACTGTAATAGCATAATCAATAAAATATATTAAAAATAAAGAGGGGAAATAAAACAAAACAAATAAACCTTATATTAATTAATTCTTAGCATGAAAGCAAATGTTTTCTATGATCTCCATGGCATTTAGGTCATGGTGGGTTTTGTCTTTATGATTGAGTCCACAGAATGAATGTAACAAAAGTTTTAGAAAAGCATCTCTCAAAGTGTGCTGCTCAGAACAAGGGTACCTCAGGAAATTAATAGGTGCCCTGTAAGAAAAGTGTCCCAAAGTCAAACAGTTCTGAGAAACACTGCATTAAGCAATATAAACAAAGTTAAACAGCCCTCTTTACTGCAGGACTTTTCAGAGCCTTTAATATACTAATATACATTGTAAACCACACAAAGGATAATATGTAGCATTTTTAAAATGTATTTGACCACAGAGTACTTTGTAGTTGAGCATCTTACAAGATATATTCCATAAAACAGACTTGAAAACCCTGTTGATGAGTAGGCATTGCCTTATTGCTCAACTTTCTCCTCCTGAGAGGCAGGCAAAGAAAAGCAAGTATCTTCTCTGGAGCCCTCTGAGGCTGATTTTTCATCTGTCAGCTGAAATAGCTCTGTCGCAGTCATCTGAAAGAGATGTTCCTTGTCACAACGTGTTTTGTTTGACCACTCTGAACAAGTACAGGCCTCCCTGTTTCCCCGCTAGGTCTTCCAAGACAGCTCCATCACAGGTCATTTCCTGGAATCTACACCTTATGTCTTCATTTACCCCCTTGGCTTTCAACCTTCATGACCTGCTACCTCCATTGGACTCTGTGCCTTGGCCTTTGCTTGGCCTGTTATTTCCAAGAATCCATTCCTTTCCTGGCTATCAGACTTGGATCCTGTGTTTTGGGAGAACTCCACTTCCTGACAGTAATAGTATGCTCCCAATTCCTGTCCACCTACCCTCATACTAGTGATCTCTTACTTCCACCTTCCTATATATACTTTCCAGCTTCCCTGTAGATGCTTATGCTAGCCCTGTCCTTGATCGTCACCTGTGGCATTGCCCAGAACTATGATGTAACCCTGACTACTGAGGCTCACAAGGACCACAAAATATTGGAAGAAATTCTCTTGCCACATAAAAGTTCAACTCAGTGATGGAATATTAATGTTTAGGTCCTTTGTGGTCCATTATGGTTTTCAGGTTATCAGTGGGCATGGTAGAGTCATTTTCAGCAACTAAACAACAGCATTATGAAGACTTGCTTGTTCTGTATTCTTAGTACTGTCTATGTGTCACACAACACTGCACAGGCCTTGCTTACGCCCACGTTTTTAGGAGTCAGGGCGGCTCTCTGCTTGTAGACCAGAGACTATGACCAGCCTGTCGTTTTATTTGATCTTCTTTTGATTTTAGTTATTTTTTTCTGTTTAAGGGCCCAAAGTCCTATAGGCAGAAGTGCCTTAGAATTAAATTGTGTCATTAATATTCCAGACCACACACACTTGGTTCTTTATGCGGCTTTGAGTTTTGCTGCTGAGATGATTATGCATGATATTCTCCTGGTGAGAAAATGTGCCAAATTCAGCCTATTTTACAGAACTCTTTTGTTTCCTCGGGCAGACTTGGCATGATTTTTGTTAAAGGTTCAGTTGGCATAACCCATATTCTTTCCCCAAGGTCAATTTTCAAATTCCTTGTCAATCAGTTTAATGAAAGGGAAGTCAATACCTAACTTCAGAGCAGGCAAATACAGCAGTTTCTTGGGGCACATGTGTGCGTGTATGCATGCATGTGATATGTGTGCATGTGTGTGGAATATATGCATGTGGTGGGGAAAGTTGAGGGGAGATAACAAATCCCTTCACTCAGTGACATCATGAAGCAAGAACATTTAAATGTCTTACAAAGTTGACAAGGTTATTCATCAACTGAGAGACAGGCACTGACACAGACTTCACAAAGATAGTGCAGTGCTTATTGTCATTAACTAGGATGAGCATGCTTACAGAGGATTTAGAGGACATTGTAAATTATATTTTTAAGGAATATGACTTCCATCCTAAAGTGAACCAGGTCCCAGAGCTGCCTTCGAAAACACCTGTTCTGATCTGCCCAAGCCTGTTTGTATCTATCTCTTCATAGAATCACTTCTTTTTTAAACAATATTTTAATTCTTTAAAATTTTAAATTACAGCTGACATTCAGTATTATATTCGTTCAGTGCACAGCATAGTGAGTAGGCATTTATATACCTTACAAAGTGATCCCCTCTGTCTGTCCTGCACCCACCTGACACACACAGTTATTGCAGTATTGTTGACTAGACGAGTGTTTCCTAAGCCGTGCTTCCCCATGACTGTTTTGTAGCTGCCAATTCGCACTTCTCCCTGCCGTCACCCTTTTCCCCAGTCCTCATCCTCCGCAGGCACACTGATCTTCAAGTCCTGGCCGCGCTTTTTCGAGCACCCTGTTACCGCTTGGCTTATCCACACTCTTTCTCTGGACACATTCACGCATTCTCACCTTCAAGTCAAGACTACTTGGTGTTAATTTCCTTGCATGGATTGGCTCTTCTTCCTGCCCACTTAGCCAAACTTACTAATCTCCCCATGTCAAACTCGTACCAATTTAATTCTAAACTCTAGAAGGGTAGAGGCTAGGTCTGTTTGACTTGCAATGACTTATGTAGTGCCTGGAATATAATAAATTCTAAAAAAAATATTTATTGAGTGAATGGCAGATGAATATATATGTTTTATATACGGGCTACAGGAAAACCTGGGGTATGAAACAAAGGTCCGGATGAGGCCTGTCCCAGGTGACCAGTCCTGTACAGGGCAACTCACGTCATTCCCTTCATATGTATTAAGTCCCAGCTCTGTACAAGCACTCCAGTAGGTTTTGTCAGGGGTGCAAAATTAAATCAGACTTGAACCCTATTCTCCAGAAACCTATAGTCCAGAAGGGGAATTTTGATATGCATGTCAATAACTGGAACACAAGGTTGACAATGACAATGACAAAAGCCAACAGAGAAAAACTTTAATGGATGAGAAGAGGAAAGAGATTAATTATACAAGAGGATGTTAAAGTTGGACTTTGCTGTCTCACTTTGAGAACAACCTTATAGGTGCCAAGTACTGCCCAAGAGTAAGGTGCCCAATGATATACAAAGGGCATGCCAAGGGACCTGCCTTGAGAACACAGGAGAGTCGATGTGCCAAAGGCCAGGCCAGGGGGCATTTCTCTGGAGAGAGTAGGCAGTGTGCTATGCATTGCCCTCTCGTGAATGGAGGAAAAGGAGTTGCTTTCCTTCACCTCAAGCCACGTGAGGGGGCTCTGAGAGCACCTCAAAGTTTAGGTAACATGAGGACTTGGCCATTAACTCAATATGGTCCTTTCAAGTGAGCAACTAGGCAGCAGCAGAGTGAAGAGAAAGGAATGTGTTGAGAGCAAGCTGCCATTCCACAAACAGCAGGGCAAACATCTGTGTTTTCCAAAAAGGAAAGATGTAGATCTCATGACAAGGAGCTGACCTGGAATCTTCTCAGAAGGGATCATGTGGAAGAAGACTCCTTGGCAGGGGAAAGACACCCCACCCCCACCCCAAGAGGGTCTGTGTAGGCTATGTTTGAAACCCCAGGCCTGGGAGTAACCCATGAAGCAGCTGTCAGAGGACAAGCATCGTGTACATTGGGGAGACTGCTCGGTGGGCTGCTCTCCAGAAAAGCCACCAAAGCACTTGAAGAGAGTCAGCGTGCACGGGGACCAGCAGCACAGCACAGCTGCTCTCGCTGCAGAAAAGGGTACCATTCCTGCCCACCCCCCGCCCTGGCCTGACTCTCAGGGCTTGGACAAGCCTGCAGCGAGTGAGCAGAAAGGGCACCTGGGGGCTGAGAAGAAGCCAACCAGGAGCATTATCTCCTTCATGAGCTTCCAGGCCCAGATCAGGATCCCACAGAGCTGGGGAGAAGCCTTATGCTGGATAAGAGTTGGAGGTTTTCATGGCTACACCAGACTGAAGTTACGAGATTATTAGGCTAGCATAGACTTTTTAATGCTAAAACAAAGGGACTATTTATTTCGTATCTAATCATGACTGGAAACATCTGCCCAATATTTCATCCAGGGAGGATTAAACTAAGGAACAGGAGTTAAGAAAGAAAAATTTCTTGGATCTGTTTTGCTTGGATCTATCTAGTGACAGGTTATTTAATAAAACTAATTATAATTCTAGCTGGGAGGGGAAGGGAAAGAAAAGGAAAGATTATTCTTCAATTTTTCTTAAAATGTAATAGACATAAGTGTACAGCTTGATAAATTTTCACAACTTGATCATACCCGTGTACCCAGCACCCAGATCAACCTGTAACACTCCAGAAGACCCCCTCGGGCCCCCTCTCAGTCACTAGTCCCACGGAGCAACCACTGTTCTGACTCCTGACAGCATAGAGGAGTCTAGGCTTTTTTTGTCCTTTATATAAATAGATCATACATGATGAGCACATTATGTGTTGTGCCTCCTTTGCTCAACGTAGTGTGAGATTCATCTGTATTGTTCTGTGTTGTCACACGTCTCTTATTTTCATGGCCCCGTAGTATCCCTTTCCGTGAATATACCACACTTCACCCACGCTTCTGAAGATGGTTATTTGCCTAGTGCTGTCAGGAATACTCTGCTATGTCTCTGTTTCTGGCATACCCCCAGAAGTGGAATTGCTGGTGCATAGACTGTGCGCACATGTGCAGCTTGAGCAGATATTGCAAGAATGGCTGTACCCGTTTTCACCACCACCAGAAGCAGTCCCAACGCTCCACAATCTCGCCAACACGGCGTATCTTTCTACCTTTTCATTTTAGCCATTCAGCTGCGTGCCGTGGAATCTCGTTATGGTTTTAATTTGCTTTTTCCTGAAGACTAATGAACTTTGTCATGTTTATTGGCCATTTTTCTACCTTACTTTGAGAGGTGATGGTTTCAGGTTTTGCCCTTTTTCTTCCTAAAAGGATTGCCTCTCTTTTTCTTATTATTTTGTAAGAGTTCACTGTATATGTGTGATATGAGTCCTTTGTCAGATACATGTATGTAGTGGTGTCTTCCCTCAATCTAGATGGACTTTTTACTCTCTGGAAGAGTTTTGATGAACAGATGCTATTAATTTTAACACAGCACCATGTGTACTGTTGGACACAGTTCCAGATACAAATTCTTTCTCATGTGTCTCTCCAATTCATTCCACGTAGTTTATGGAGAAGACCTGCTGTGCCCTGCAGCGTTACATTTGTTCTAAACCAGGTATCGCATGTGTGTGGGTCTGGTTTTGGACTCTATTCTTTTCTACTGGTCAGTTATCCATCCTCGGGTCAATATGATGCTGTTTTAATTATTTACTATAGTTATCTGATAGTAATATCTTAAAAATTCTGAGGAATATGAAATTCAAAATCAGCTTCACAATTTTATGTCAATTTACCTCAATAAAGCTGAAATTAGCCCTGGCTGGTGTAGCTCAGTGGATTGAGCACACCCTTTGGGAACCAAAGGGTCCCGGTTCGATTCCCAGTCACGGCACATGCCTGGGTTGCAGGCCAGGTCCCCAGTGAGGGCCATGTGAGGAGCAACCACACATTGCTGTTTCTCTCCCTCTCTGTCTCCCTCCCTTCCCCTCTCTCTAATAATAAATAAATAAATAAATCTTAAAAAAAAAGCTGAAATTAAAAATAAATTAATAAAATCAGCTTGACATTTCCGCAAAACTATCTCACTAGAATTTTGATTAAAATTATTTTGAATGTATATAACTTTTTAGAAAATTGATATCTTTAAAATATTAAATTTTCTAACCTATAATCATGGTATATCTCTCTGTTTTTTTAGTTCTGATATATCAAATGTTTCAGTAACATTTTTTTAGCTTTCAGCATAGAGCTCTTGTACAATTTTTGGTAGATACATTCCTATGTAGTTTTTTTTATGCTATGGTAAATAGTATTGTTTTTGAACTTTTATTTTTATGTGTTGTTGGTATACAGAATTATTTATTGTTGTATACCTTTGTGAGGAGTAATATTTTGAAGAACTATTATGCACTAGGTACTCTTATGATAGTTTCATTTCTGTTACCTCTTTTCATCTTTATCACAATCTTGCAGGCATATTTTATCCTGTTTTGTTAGAGGAGAATAATAAGATTAAGAATAACTAGAAAAGTTTCCCAAAGTCACATACATACACACAAAATTATATTTGAATAGAGTTTGAAGAATAGATCGATTTTCCTATTTGAAGAAAAGTAATTAAAAAGGTCATCCAGGCAAAACCGTTATTAACCAAAGCAAAGAAGGCAGGAAAGGACAGGTGTGATGTTCCTTTTGACTAGGCCAGAAAGGTACATTGAGGACCAAGTAGAGAACTTCGTAAGCGAAAATAAGTTTCACCTTTGCTCTTTAGCCTCCAGCCTTGTGGGATTTACTAACTCTGGAGAGAAAACCTGGCAATGGGATGGAGACTCACAGAGTCCACGAATGGGTCTCTCAGCCATGTGAAACCTCCAAGCCGTTGCTGTTTTCCAGACCCGAGCAATCACTTCCCCTGGGCGAAGTCTGAGCTGGCAGCCTCTTGACTGCCAACAGATTTGGCAAAGACTCCCAAGGACAAAGCATCTATCCTGTGGTTTTCCTTCTGCGGAATATTAATTCCTCCAGTTTTCATTGCTCCCAGAGCTCCCTGATCCTTTACATAGGTGGCATACGTATTTTATCTGGATTTTCTGGTTGTGCTTAGCCAGAGATTTGACCAGCCATACTTCTCCAAAGTAGAAGTCAAACTTTGCTTTTCATTTTTTTGACAGGTTTTTAATAAATGATTTATTTTTTAGAGGTGTAATTTCTATACAGTAACTGTAAACATCTTAAGTGTAGAGTAGATAAGTGTTTACAAATGTGTGCATCCACATAACCAACACCTCAAACATAAAAAGGAGTATTTTTATCACCTCAGAATATTCTTCATGCCTCTTCACAGGCAAACCTACAGAGGGAAACATTGTTCAGATTTCCATCATAATGGTCAGCTTTGCTTGTCCTGATTTTTAAATAAATGGAATTTATACAATATGCTCGATATTGTGTCTGTATTCTTTTACTCAGCATCATGTTTTTGAGACTCATCCATATTATTGTGTTAATGAGTAGTTTATTCTTTTTTTATTCCTGAGTAGTATTTAATATTATGACTACACTATATTGTCTGTCAATTCACCTGTTGATGGACATTTTGCTTACGTCGGTTTGTGGTTACTGTAACTAATGTTGCCATGAACACTCTCGTACAAGTCTTCTTTGTGAACATATACCCTTATTTTCCTGGGAGCTATACCTAACGGCAGAATTGCTGACTCATATTAGTGAGTGCATGTTTAACTTAATAACTGAAAAGATTATTTTAAAATATCACTGGCGATATATAAACATTCTGGTTGCTTCACACCTGTATTTGTTTCCTAGAACCACAATAACAAAGAACCACAAACTGGGTGGCTTAAAACAACAGAATTTTATTGTCTCACAGTTCTGGAGAATAGAAGTACAAAGTCAAGACATGGCAAGGCTCCCTCCAAAGGCTTCAGGGGCGGATCCTTCTTTCCTTTTCCAGCTTCTGGTAGCCCCAGGTGTTCCTTGGCTTGTAGAACATCACTTCAGTCTCTGCCTCCCTCTTCACATGATGTTTCCTTGCAGCTCTGTCTTTAATAGTCTGCTGTTGTTGTTGTTGTTTTTTTTAAGTAAGGACATCAGCCATATTGGACTAGGGTGTCAACCCTACTCCCTCATCTAATTACATTTGAAATGATCCTATTTCCAAATAAAAATCACATTCTGAGGTGCTGGGAGTTAGGATTTCAACATACCTCTTTTGTTGAGGTACAATTCAGCTCATAATATTTTTGTCAACATTTGGCACTATCAGTCTTTTACATTCTGGTGGGTGAGAAATAGCACTTAATTGTGATTTTAATTTGCATTTACCTGATGACTGATGAGGTTGAGTCTCTTTTTATTTACTTATTGGTCAGATATATATATTCTTTTTCATAAAGTGACTGTTCAAGTTTTTAAACTATTTAAAATTTTTGTCTTTTTAGTAGTGATTTG
Source organism: Micronycteris hirsuta (assembly GCA_004026765.1). Classification (NCBI taxonomy): domain Eukaryota; kingdom Metazoa; phylum Chordata; class Mammalia; order Chiroptera; family Phyllostomidae; genus Micronycteris; species Micronycteris hirsuta. The sequence goes on from PVJI01018919.1 coordinate 27,475, forward strand.
CTGGTAATGTGCTGTGAATATTTTATTTCTGTCTATAGCTTACATTTTCACTTTTTAAAGTTTTCCTAATGTCATGTCTAAGAAAATTTGGCTGCCCAAATTTTGTATCGATAGTGATTTGCTGTAGATGCTTTCTTCTACAGCAAAGTTTTAATATTTACATTTATTTTTATAATTTTTAAAAAGATTTTATATATGCTTTTTACTTTCCTTTCTCCCTTCTTCTTTTTTAAAGTATATTTTATTGATTATGCTATTACACTTTTCCCAATTTTTCCCCCTTTATACTCCCTCCACCCTGCACCCCCCAACCCTCCAGCATTCTCCACCCTCTTAGTTCATGTCCATGCATAGTACATTTAAGTTCTTTGAGTTCTCTGTTTCCTATACCATTTTTTACCTTTCCTGTCTATTTAATGCCTACTAATTATGCTTCTTATCCCCTGTACCTTCTAGTTGTTTGCTTAGTTTTTGTTTTTGTTATTTTTCTTTGTTTCCTTTTTTAGGTTCATTTGTTGATAATTGTGAGTTTGTTGTCATTTTACTGTTCATATTTTTTATCTTCTTTTTCTTGAATAATTCCCTTTAACATTTCATATAATAAAGGCTGGGTGATGATGAACTCCTTGAACTTGACCTTGTCTGGGAAGCACTTTATCTGCCCTTCCATCCTAAATGATAGCTTTGCTGGACAGAGTATTCTTGGATGTAGGTCGTTGCCTTTCGTGACTTTGAATACTTCTTTCCAGCCCCTTCTAGCCTGCAAGGTCTCTTTTGAGAAATCAGCTGACAGTCTTTTGGGCACTCCTTTGTAGGTAAGTCTTTCCTTTCCTCCTGCTGCTTTTAAGATTTTCTCTTTGTCTTTAATCTTGGGTAACTTAATGATGATGTGCCTTGGTGTGTTCTTCTTTGGGTCCAACTTCTTTGGGACTCTCTGGGCTTCCTGGAAGTCTATTCCCTTTGCCAGATTGGGAAATTTTTCCTTCATTATTTGTTCAAATAAGTTTCTTGCTCTTGTTCTTCTCCTTCTGGCACCCCTATAATTCAGATATTGGAACATTTCAAGTTGTCCCAGAGGTTCAAAACTCTCTCTTCATTTTTTTGAATTCTTGTTTCTTCATTCTGTTCTGGTTGGATGTTTGTTTCTTACTTTTGGTCCAAATCATTTATTTGAGTCCTGGTTTCCTTCCTGTCACTGTTGGTTTCCTGAATATTTTGCTTTATTTCATTTTCAGTATCTTCCATTTGTTCTTTCATTTTTTGACCAAGCTCAATCAGTTCTTTGGGCATTTTGATTACCTGGGCTTTAAATTCTCCATCAGATAGGTTGGCTATTTCCTCATCGCTTAGTTCTCTTTCTGAGGTTTTGCTCTGTTCTTTCATTTTGGCCATATTTCTTTGTCTCAACATACCTGATAAGTTGTAAGGGGGCGAGGCCTTGGGTAGTCACCAGGGCGGGGCACCCCTCCTTGCTGCACTGCTGGGGAGGGGCCAGAGAGGGAAGAATGCAGCGCACCTGCTCGTCTCTAGTCCCACTTTCCAACAAACTCTTCTGTGAGACTGGGAGTTTCTCTGACTGCGGCAACCACCGTTGCCATAGTCCACAGTCAGCTCTGAGTCTGTTTCCCCTGAAGTCAGCTCCACCCGCCTGGCCTGCCTACGTGCCTCAGGTTCTCTCCATCTGCCACCTCACTAGTCTGGTTGGTTTAGTTGACTGTTTCTTTACACCTGTGGTGTCGGAGTTCCAGTTTGATTTCTGGAAAATCAAATGCAGTTTGATTTTCTGGCACTTCTGGTTGCTTATCGATTTTGAATTGGTTGTTTTCCTCCTTTTGGTTGTACGAGGAAGCAAAGGGTTTCTTGGCTGGAACTCCTAATATTTACATTTAAATCTGCAATTCATTTTAATAGAACAGATAGCCTTACCCAATCTTAGAGGGGGAGGATTCTGTCCTTCATTAACTATGAATGTTAGCCATAGGTTTTTCAGAGATGCATTTTATTAAATTGAGAAAGTTGCCTTCTAGTTGTACTTTGCTGAGACTCTTATCAAGAAGAGAGAGTTTTTTTCAAATTTTTTGCATATATCTAGATTTTTTAAAATTTAGGTAATCATTGGCTTTTAAGTGTTAAACAAACCTTGCATCCTGAAATCAACCTCCTTAGGCATGATATATTACCTTCGTTACATGATACAAAAATGAATTTGTTAACATTTTGCTATTGTGCATGAAGGATTCTGATCTTTAGTTATCTATTCTAGTACTATGTTTGTCAAGTTTTGGTATCAGGATTTACTGGCCTCATAAAATGAGTTGGAAAAAGTTCCATCTCCTTCTATTTTCAGAAATAACTATTGTAAAATTGTATTACTTGCTTATTAAAAGCAGGATTGAATTCACCAGCACAGCGATCTGGGCCAAAGGTTTCACTGTGAAAAGATTTTTAATTACATATTCAATTTTTAAATACATGTGGGACCCTTCAGATTTTCTGTTGCTCCTTTTGTAAATTGGCGATTTTCAAGGAAGTTGTCTATTTTTTAACAGTTAAATCTACTGGCACAGAGCTGTTCATGATATTCTCTTATTATTTTGTATTAATTCTATAGTATTGAAGTTCTGCCTTCATTTTAGTCTTAGTATTGGTAATTTATGTTTTTATTCTTTTTACCTTTTCTTTTGACTAGCATTGGTAGAGCTTATTTATTTTGTTCATCTTTTCAGAAGACTATTGACTTTGTTTATTTTCTTTATTGCTTGGCTATTTCCTCTTTTATTTATTTCCACTTGTATCTTTCTTCTGTGTACTTTGTATTTAATTTGCTCTTCTTTTTCTAACATCTTACATGAATACCTTAGATTATTGCATTTAAACCTATCTTCTCTTCTAATATACTCATTTAAAGCTGTACATTTTTCTGTCATCACTGCTTTAGCTGTACTCTATAAATTTTAAGTTGTGTTCTCATTATCATTTAGTTACAAATATTTTTTATTTTTGTGACTTGCTTGACACATAATTTATTTAGAAATATTATGCCTAATTTTTAAATATTTAAGACTATTCTAGATCTATTTTATTATTAATTTCCAATTTAATTCTACTGTGATCAAACAACATATTCTGTGTGATACCTAACTTTTGAAATCTACTGAAATATTTTCTATAGCCAAGAATGTGGTCTGTCTTAGTAAATGTTTCATGCATACTTGAACAGAATGCACACACTGCAGATGCTGCACATAGTGTCCCGTTAATGTCAGTTAGGTCACGTCTGTTGTCTCACTGTAGCCTTATTAATACTTTTTTACTACTTGTTTTATCAGTTACTGAGGAAGCTATTAAAGTCTCCAGCTATGATTGTGATTTTACGTCTTTATCTTATATTTTGACATATTTTGCTTCATAGAGTTTCAATCTCTGTAAGATACATATATTTTTAGGATTATTATGCTTTAAATTGACCTCTATATTATTATAAAATATTATTTTTTGCTACCAATATTCTTTATTAGAAGTCTAATTTTTTTTTATATTGACATAGCCACAGCAGCTTTCTTGGGCTTAACATTTTTATAGTATATCTTTTTTCATCATTTTACATTCAGATGATCAGTGTCTTTATATTTAAATGCATCTCTCATAAGAAATGTTGAGTCGAATCTTGTATTTTTATTTAACCATACTATCTCTATCTCTGTGTTATAATTTGAAAATTGATTCACTTAAGGTAGTGAAGTTATTTGTTTTCTTTCTCTCTTGATTATTTTTCCTTCTTTCCCATCTCTTTTTGGGTTTGTTGAACATGTGTTAGCAATTTATTTTATTTTTAATAGTTTTTAGCTATAAATCTTTGTATGATCTGTTTTTTATGGAAAATGTACCTTACAATAGTAAAATCTCAGTCACTCACCCCATTTCTTCATGCAACTAATATTACATATTTTACTTTTAGATGTTCTTAACTTCCACAGTATAGTTACAATTTTTGCTTTAAAATTTTAAATGTCTTCTTAAGTATATTTTATTGATTACGCTATTACAGTTGTCCCATTTTTTTTCTCCCTCTATTCCCCTCCACCCTGCACGCCCCCTCCTCCAGCATTCCTCCCCACTTTAGTTCATGACCATGAGTTGTACATGTAAGTTCTTTGGCTTTTCCTTCTGGCACCCCTATGATTCAGGTGTTGGAATGTTTAATGTTGTCCCAGAGGTTCCTCAGCCTCTCCTCATTTTTTTGAATTCTTGTTTCTTCATTCTGTTCCCATTGGATGTTTATTTCTTCCTTTTGTTTCAAATCGTTGGTTTGAGTCCCAGTTTCCTTCCCTTCGCTGTTGGTTCCCTGTATATTTTCCTTTATTTCACTTTGCATAACCTTCATTTCTTCCTTTATTTTGCAACCATATTCAGTCATTTCTGTGAGCAGTCTGATTACCAGTGTTTTGAACTCTGCATCTGATAGGTTATCTATCTCCTCATCGCTTGGTTCTGTTCCTGGAGTTTTGATCTGTTGTTTCATTTGGGACATATTTCTTTGTCTCAGTGTACCTGTTACACTGTAAGGGGCAAAGCCTTAGGTATTCTTCAGGGCAGGGCAACCCACATTGCTGCATTGTGGTGCTGTATGTAGGGGATGGGTCATAGAGGGAACAATGCCACTTGCTACCTTGCTTAGCTCTGGCCCCACTTT